>FXXK01002116.1:17352-64056 GCA_900184695.1 Betula pendula
GGGTGCGTTTGGGTAAGCGATTTCGTAGATAATAAGTGCGATTTTAAACCAAATCGCAAAAACTGGATTGTTTGGGAACTGCGTTTTTAAAAAATTGCGATTTTAAAACGCAAAAAATCTGCGTTTTGAAATCGCAGCAAAAGGGGTGCTTTTTTGAAAACGCAGAATTTTAAATGCTAAACTGCGATTTTAAAGGTCAAACTGTGATTTTGCCAAACGTTTAACTGCATTTTCAAAAATCACGTTTTTAAATCGCACTTTTTAAAATCGCTATTTTTAAAATCGCACTTTTTAAAATCGCAATCCCAAACAGGCCCTTAACATAATGCAACCTCACCTTCTTTTTACTACTCCAAACTCTTATATGTGATAAATACGAGGACTGACAATTTGTATTTGTATGTCAAGTTTAAATTGTACTGAGATCAAAATATAATATTATATAAATAAATTTAAATTTGACTTATTTAATTCTGTATTGTCTTAATCTACTAATTTCGTGTTAAGTTCATATTAAATTTATAGGTCATGTCGAGATATAAATATAAGATTATACATGTCAATCGTAATCTAATCCATTTAATTAAACGGATCTGATTCATCAACCCTACTCCATAAATTTCGTATTGACTTCACAGATCTAGTTAAAAATTGGCTGCCCAAATTAAAAACATATAAATTGACACCGAACAAAACTAAATAAAAATTATCGTTTTCATTCTTTTACCTATTTCTTGTCCATCTCCATATAAAGAGATATGCAAATCTATCATTCAACGTATAAGATTATATTTTGAATGGTAGATTTGCTATCTCTTTATATGAATATGGACAAAAAATGAGTTATATGGTCCCTTATATTGAATGATAAATTTACATATTTCTTTATATGGAGATGAGCAAAAAATGAGCCAGATATGATATATCATCCCCCAAACTAAATTAAAGGGATTATGAATGAGATAAGAATTATGACCAAAAAAAAAAGAAAAAAAAAAAGGGATAAATGAGTGGAATATAGAAAGTGAAAGAAACTGAAAAACCAACGAAAGCCTACAAGCCAACAGCACTCACTCACACACACACACAAAGCACAACACATCCAACCTTTTATCCCGTAACGCGCATAAGATCCTCCTCTCTCTCTCTCTCTCCTCTCCTCTCTCTCCTCTGCGCTCTAATTCCTTCAACACCCCCTTACCTTCGTCTCTGTCTTCCCATCTTTGACACGCTTTTTCTGAATTCATACCTCCTCCACCATCTCAATCGCTGCAATAACCATTTCTAGATTTTGGGATTTTTTGCTCTGTTTCTCTCTCTCTCTCTGTCTTATCATCTCCCAGATCTAACTCAGGCCACAAAGTAGACCCCTTTTCTGTCTCTCTGGCTCTCGTTCTCATCGGATAGATCCAAACCCAGAAAGGATATAGTGAAAACAATGTCACAGGCTTTCTCAGATGACAACTTCGACGACCACTTCGACCGATTACCGGACTCCCTCCTTCTTCTTGTCTTCAACAAGATCGGAGATGTGAAGGCGCTCGGCCGCTGCTGCGTGGTGTCGCGGCGGTTCCACTCGCTCGTTCCGCAAGTCGAGAACGTGGTGGTCCGTGTCGACTGTGTTATCTCCGACGACGATTCGTCATCTTCGTCTTCTCCTTCTTCGGCCGAGAAATCGCGCAATCCCTTTTCGAATCTCTTCCGGTTTGTCTTCTTGGGCACCATCGTCAAGCCCTTCCAGTTCCTGACCCAGCTCCTTGGCCCTAAGAGGGTCTCGTCGTCTTCCGGGTCCTCGGGCTCTTCCTCGTCGCTGTTCCTCGCCGACGACGGAGACTCCGACCAGGGCGCCGTGACCCACCACTCACCGACCCAGGTCCTCAAAAACTTCAACGAGGTTCGGTTCCTCCGGATCGAGCTTCCCAGCGGCGAGCTGGGCATCGAAGACGGTGTTTTGCTCAAGTGGAGGGCCGATTTCGGGTCCACGCTAGACAACTGCGTGATTCTCGGCGCGTCGTCGGTGGTCCACACGGCAAAGATTCCGAACGACAATGTCACGGATGGGGTTTGCGCGAATAGCAATGGAGGCGAAGATAACGGAAGCATACCCGAGTCGTTTTACACGAATGGGGGTCTGAAACTGCGGGTAGTTTGGACGATCAGCTCGTTGATCGCGGCCTCGGCGAGGCACTACTTGCTCCAGCCGATCATTTCGGAGCACAAGACGCTGGACAATCTGGTGCTGACAGACGCGGATGGGCAGGGCGTGTTGTGCATGAACAGGGACCAACTCGAGGAGCTGAGGGTAAAGCCCCTCTCGGCCTCTTCGGCGTCGAAGAGGACCCAAGTGCCTGCGCTCAACATGCGGCTCTGGTACGCGCCGCACTTGGAGCTGCCCGGTGGGATGGTTCTGAAGGGCGCGACGCTGGTGGCAATTCGGCCGAGTGAGCAGTCGGTGGTGAGGAAGGAGGTGTCCGATGTGTCGTGGGTTTCGACGGCCTTCGAGGAGCCCTACGGGACTGCGGCGAAGATGCTGGTGAAGAGGCGGACTTACTGTCTTGAGATGAACTCCTTCTGATGGGATCTGAGGTAAATTTTGCGTCTATTGTTACTGGTAGTGAAGAGAATTGAGTTTCTTTTTGGTTCGAATTGTGTGTTGTTGATTGGGTTTTGTGTAATGTGAATTGGGTTTGAATGATTAAAGTGGATAGTTTATGCGTTACCCATTTGAAGGCGTGTTCGCGAGGAAACAATCAAAGTTTATTTGATAGATTGAAGACATGTTTGGTTAGATAGTGTTTTTGGCTTTGCTTATGGTCTTGTTGTCCATGTGATGGATCTTTTAATATTTGAGAATTTGGCAATCTGAAATTTTACTAAGCTTCTAGTGTGGTTAACTGGTTATAGGGAGAGCTCATTGTTTTGAGTAAGGTAGGCACTTGATCGTTTATGGGAGGTGGAGAATCAGAAAACAGATATTGTATTGGTTATGATATAAATGAAAATGTAGCGCAATATGTGCGGGTTAAATATCTGGAAAAAAGTTGCACATAATATAAATGTGTGTGTATGTGTCTGGCGTTCATCACTTGATTCTACTTGAGAGGCTTGTATGCTTCAGTTTCCTGCATTGTTTTTGGGTTTAAATTTATGCTTCTTCTTGTCTCTTTCTTATTTTTTATTGAATAAATAAGTCTGAGTTTACTCATGAAGTACTCTGTACACTCTTCTCTTACTATGAAATTGGGGTTTTTCCAGGGAAAGCACAATAATTCAGGAGAAGGTGGAATTTACTTGTTTTTGGCAAAGAGAGAATTAGAAGACACAATTTTGCTTTGTGAGTATCTGAAGTTGGTTGCCAAGCCATCTTGCTTTGAACCGCCACTGAAACACCAATCCTTGGTTATTATATGCATGCACTGCTAATCTCTCGCCAGTTGTGCTTGAGGTGAAGGTGAAGCTGCATCTGCTGGTGTTTTAATTTAAGGCATATGCTTGTAAGAGTGCACACATGCAACTAAATGATGTTGTAAGATCTTTCAGTTTGTAGTCATTTACTTTCTTTAATCGTCTCTCTGTATGTGAATATTGTAGTTACAAATATGTTATGCTTCTGTTATACTTATAGAGCAATGTACTGTGCTTTATGCTTCAAATGATTTACGGTTAAAAATCACTCATAGCAGTGGTAAAATGGCATATGTATTTTTTCTCTGTTCTTCATCCCCTATAAGTGCTTATAGATGACTTATTAGTTGTGATATGAGGTTCCTAACTATGGTGTGTTTGGTTTTCTGCTCTTCTTTGAATAAATTGCTTTTGGATTATTGAAGCCATAGTGAAGTCTTGAAGCTTTTCTTTCTTTGAGATGCATAAAAGATAGCATGTCACTGCGGATCAGAAGATGTTTGTTCAACATACGAGGTTATCTGCTAATTGGTGGTGCAGGTAAATTATGGTTTTTAATTTACTCACACAGCTGTATAGGTGAAGGTGGGGGTGGAGGCTGCCCTGCCTTTGTCCTCATCCTTTGTTTGGACGCTCTTTAGCTGCCCACGTTACACCTGACATCTCATCCAACGCATTGATAGTGAGATGGGTTTTCTTCATAGAATTCACTCTCTGACTCTCACCTAACCTCTTGTTCCAAATTTTTATTATATTCAGTACAAATATGAGTTGGTTTCTCGCTTTTCTACTGAAGCATAACGCATCCTGATCCAGCGTTCAATTAATGCTCCCCCCCATAAAGATATTTTTCTAGCTCGGCATTGCATTCTAATTTTTTTTCTGTTTTCTTTAAAGCATTTTTACAAACAGGCAATCTGCCATATTCATTGACGATGCACAGACCATATTCTGCCTTAACTCCAGGTACAGTTGAGAAACAACCTTTACATCCACATGCAAATCACTGATGCCCTTCCCTGCTCAGGCCAAGTCGATGTCCGTAGTCGTTGCAGTGTGGTTGTCATTTAGTTTAACCAGGTTGTTTCGTATAATTTCTAAAGCTATTTGGACCATCAATGGTGAGGGCCAGCTGGGCTACTTCGAGCATGTACCAATTCAGGAAAATGCCATTTTGACATACTTTCACCTCACACGGATTTGACTGAGTTTCATTTCACACCCTTTTGTTTTGAAAAATCAGGAAAAGTCAAGACGAGAGATTATTTAAGATCTTGTAAAACAACACGTGAACGATCTAACTTAGGGTTGGCAATTTTGTCGAGGCGACTCGCAAGTCAATCCGATATGGGTCAATTTGAACTCAACATATTTTGTTAAACAGATCAAACTATTTAACTCTGACTAATACAAATCATTTAAATTAGCAGGTGACATGACACGACACGACTTGTCAATCCGTTAAATAAACATGTTATGTTGGGTTGACCGCATAACCCATTTAATAAACATGTGTTGGGTTGACCAAAACACGACTAATTTGATCCATTTCGACCTGTATATGAATTTAAATGCAAAATGATAATAATAATAATAATAATAATAATAATAATTTATATGAATTTTAGACTCTTAAGAGTTGTTTTTTAATTGTAAAAAAAAATTAATTAATTTACGGGTTATGCAGGTAACTCATGAGTTAAGCGAGTTGATCCGAGATTGACCCAAACTTGTTTATACAAACTAACCTACTAATTTTTTGTTGGATTCGTGTCGGGTTTGCGAGTCAAGTAAAAAATTATCACCTTAGTCTAATGGGAGTCCTTACTCCTCGGGGGTTATTTTAAGCACAACCGCACAACTAGACAACATGGCACGNTTCGGACGCTCTTTAGCTGCCCACGTTACACCTGACATCTCATCCAACGCATTGATAGTGAGATGGGTTTTCTTCATAGAATTCACTCTCTGCTCTCACCTAACCTCTTGTTCCAAATTTTTATTATATTCAGTACAAATATGAGTTGGTTTCTCGCTTTTCTACTGAAGCATAACGCATCCTGATCCACCGTTCAATTAATGCTCCCCCCCATAAAGATATTTTTCTAGCTCGGCATTGCCTTCTTATTTTTTTCTGTTTTCTTTAAAGCATTTATACAAACAGGCAATCTGCCATATTCATTGACGATGCACAGACCATATTCTGCCTTAACTCCAGGTACAGTTGAGAAACAACCTTTACATCCACATGCAAATCACTGATGCCCTTCCCTGCTCAGGCCAAGTCGATGTCCGTAGTCGTTGCAGTGTGGTTGTCATTTAGCTTAACCAGGTTTTATCGTATAATTTCTAAAGCTATTTGGACCATCAGTGGTGAGGGCCAGCTGGGCTACTTCGAGCATGTACCAATTCAGGAAAATGCCATTTTGACATACTTTTACCTCACACGGATTTGACCGAGTTTCATTTCACACCCTTTTGTTTTGAAAATCAGGAAAAGTCAAGACGAGAGATTATTTAAGATCTTGTAAAACAACACGTGAACGATCTGACTTAGGGTTGGCAATTCGTGTATTCCGATATACGTCAACTTGAACTCAATTTATTTTGTTAAACGGGTTAAACTTTTTAACTCTGACTAATACAAAATATTTAAATTAGCAGATGCCACGACACGACACGACTTGTCATCCGTTTAATAAACATGTTATGTTAGGTTAACTTGACTCGACCTGTATAACCTATTTAATAAACATGTGTTGGATTGACCAAAATACGACTAGTTTGACCCGTTTCAAACTGTATATGAATTTAAATGCAAAGTAATAATAATAATAATTTATATGAATTTTAGACTCTTAAGAGTTGTTTTTTAATTGTAAAAAAAAAAATTAATTAATTTAAGGGTTATGCAGGTAACTCATGAGTTAAGCGAGTTGATCCGAGATTGACCCAAACTTGTTTATACAAACTAACATACTAATTTTTTGTTGGATTCATGTCGGGTTTGCGAGTCGAGTAAAAAATTGTCATCCTAATCTAATGGGAATCCTTACTCTTTGGGGGTTATTTTAAGCACGACGGCACAACTAGACAACATGGCATGTAGATACATGGTTCAAGAACCACATGCTATAAGAACACATATCAGTTTAATAAACTCAATTTAGGAGTAATATGTCAGAATGAGGTGCTCTAGAAATTGAATTCAGTGCATATATTTTGCACTATTAATAATCGGCACCCATATTTTTAACTTAGAGCATTTACAAAGAGCTCTCTAAATTTTTTTCAAATTTAACTTTATAATACTACTTTTATTGATTTAGTTATTCACTTTTTAAAACTATTAAACAACAAAATCTCTAAATATTTCTTTACTTTAAATAAATATTATTTTTATTGATAAAATTAATATGAAAAACTAATCGTAAGTGCTCTTAAGTTGTAAAAGCAACTAGTAACATAATCAACGGAGAGAGAAAGTGAGATTTGGGGGGGTGGGGGGTACAATAACTAGTTTTTTATTTGCATGTTTTTGCTTTTTGTTGTTTTGAATAACCCCAATGACATTATAGTTTAGAATGATGGGGTAAGGCTGTTTCCAGGCATTGTTTGGTAGTTAGAATTTTGGCTTAAAAAATTTGCATTAGCCATTACTTTTTTCATCAATAAGTTGGTTCTGCCTCTCTGCCTTTGGCTGTTGCTCACATGAGGTCTCCACGTGAAATAAAGTCTGGACTCAAAAATCAAGCTCACACACTCCTTCATCAAACAGATATCATGGTGCTGCTAATACCCATCTATTTCTTTTTATTTTTTATTCGGATTCTGTTTGCAAAAATAATTGAAAAGCAAGTCTTATTGTAATTGAATATGCCACCATTGTTCAAAATTATGGAGCAGATAAATCCAAGCGGGGGGAATCACATGAGAAATAGAAAGTTTCAACGAGCCCCACAAGTTTACCCATTTCCCGGCAATGGTTGTGATAATGAGGAGATAAAGACTAAAGTGGTGCAAAGTATAATTAAAAACAAGTAATCAAAGCCATTTGTCCTGCTCCTTGTGTGCTTTTTGTTTCCTCACTACTTTTTTCCTGAATTGCCAATGATATATATCCTTACCTAAATTTATATAAAAAGTGTGAATGCCTTGTAAGTAATGCATTTTATTTGATAATGTAGTTTTACGTTATTGTCCTTACTTTTTTTTCATCATAGTTAAATCAGATAAGTTTATTTTTGTCTTTCATCATTTGCTGGGTCTCAACCGTTTTCACACATTCCAAAGAACAACTGTTTCTACACTTTGAATCGGTTCTCATATATAAAAGCAGAGTCTGGTTCAGACATTTGTTAACTGTTTCTACACTTTGATTTGGTTTTCATATATAAAGGCACACTCTGGTTGAGACATTTGTTTGTAAATATTTTTGTGAAGAAACGTCAAGTCCATTGAATCAACTTTCTGATCCACGTCGCAAAGTCTCCTCCAAACTCCCCCAATTCCTCCACTCGCAAGGTCAGTTACCCTTTGTAAATTAAGACCCGCTGCCACTTTTGCTATTTTTCAAATTTTGCTTACTCTATTCACTGTTTCATTATGAGCTCTTAGTTATTTAGGGGAAACTTCACAGAAGTCCCCTGAACTTCCACGCGATTTGAAGAACCCCCTCAATCTTTGACTTCTCTCAGTTTCACCCCTCGAACTTCCAATTTCTATCAGAAGACCCCCTTCCGTCTGTTTTCACCGTGAAATTTTTTTGAAATTCCCAAATACTCCTCATTTTAGGGTTTAGATTTTTTTTTATAATTTTTTTTTGCTTGAAATACGGGGTATTTTGAGAATTTTAAAAAAATTTCACGGTAAAACAAACGGATGGGTCTTCTGATAGAAATTGGAAGTTCGAGGGTGAAACTGAGAGAAGTCAAAGATTGAGGGGGGTTCTTCAAATCGCGTGGAAGTTCAGGGGGCTTATGTAAAGTTTCCCCTTATTTTAACTATAGTGCTACTCATAGTTGGCTAACTATGCTTGCTATGCTGTTCTCCAGAGTTGGGTTTCAAAGAAGTTCATGATTGGGTGGTAACAAGCGTGATAACGGATGTTTTGTTTACTTTTCTTTGTTCTTGTTTTTTTTTTTTTTTCTTGATTCCAATCTGAGAGAGATTTGGTGTTTGAATGGTAAACATGTAGTGGGGTTCTGTTTCTGTGGCGGTTACGTTCCTCATCACATGGTGGTTTCTTCAGTCCTGTATATGAAAGCCTTGGCATTAACATATTTGATAAGAGTCTAGAGCCCCCAATTCTCAATTTTTGTTGATTTTTTAACTTGTTCTCTGATTTGGAATGTGAAATAATAGAAAATACTACAAGAGGTGTCATTGATTACCCTGCCAAGATCAGTGAGACTCTGGTCCAACTAATTTTTGTCATTATTCTGATGAGACTCTAAATTATCGTAAGAATTATCTTTATTTTATGCTGTTCTTGAAATTATGTATATATTTTTTAGAGTTAATTCCTAAAATTATGTTCAGAATACTCATAGATTATGTTTAGATTTTTTAAGCTTGAAATTATGTTTTAAAGTTTGGTAATCTTATAATTTTTATAAGTCAGTTTTTTTAAACAAAAGAAAGCGTACCGATAAAAATCTTACAAACACTTGTTGGTTGGAGGAGTTCCATGGCGTAAGGGTCTGGAAGAAAACGTCCACTGTGTCGCTCACTACATACATAGTTTGGGCAATGGTGTAGGCAATGTGTTTTCATATAAAAGGAGAGAGTATGGGCTTAGAAAGCAGGTAGTTTGCAACATATATCAAAACAACTGCCTTAAGTTTGCAGTCTATACAGTGAAAAAACAAAATTTAAAAAAAAAGAAAAGAAAATTGATTTGTAGTGCAAGTTATAGTTTTATTTTATTTGTTTAGAAAATTCAATATATATTTATTAAATAATATAGATATTAAATCTAATTTATAATATAGTATTTCTATGATATTAAAATTATAATGATATATAACACAATAAACCAAGCACGTGAATTGCACGTGCTGTCCCTACTAACGAGCATCCTCGATGAATAATTGTGACAACCCTAACAATGACTTCTGTCGTCGTCGGTAATGCTTATTAGCTACCCAAGAACAGTTCAGATCTGAGAACAAAACTAAACATATTTCCAACAATCTCCTTAAACTGGCCATCTCTCTATATGCATGTCACTGCTGAAAATCTTCTTATACGATTCGTTTGCCTGCATAGAAATAGCCATCCACCAATAGGTCAATGTTAAATTGCCAAAAGAATATCGTGAAGGACAGAACAGATGCTTGACAAGATGTTTTGCCTCATAACCTATTCACTTGTTTGACTTGGAAGAATAGTGTAACTTTTCAAAGAAACCAAAAAAGAAAAAAGATACGAGTGTTTGTGACATAGTGACTTGCGTGTGTATCTCCACATGCATCCATGAAGAGTAGAATATAACTATATATAAGCGTGAGCACGCGCAATTGTGAGCAAAGAAAGAGGTAAGCTACCAATTTGGGCTATGTTTATTAAAGCTTCTTTCTTTTTTTTTTCTTTTTTTCTTTTTTTTTGAATAGTAATAAAAGTTAATGATGTGATATAAAGTAAGAATAATGTTATAAATTTTTTATATGAAAAAGTTTTATTTTTTAGTAAGTTTTTTATTTAAATAGTAATAAAAACTAAGTGATGTGATATAAAAAATAAAAAAATAAAAAATTGTTAAAAAGTGATCGATGAAATATTAAAAGTAGTGTTAATTTTGAGGAAAAAAAAAAAAAAGGAGGAAGAAGAAAGAAGTGATTAACAAACATAAATATAGCTTAAGTGTTGTAATTTTTATTAGAGCACCTATACCGTAAAAAATCTAAAGCCTCTTATTAATTTTAAACTTTTTGGATCACATCTAAACCTTTGAATTTTTTAGAGCATAGGTGCTGTAGTCAACGAGCATAGCCTTGAACTACAAATTATTCACACTCCATAGCCATCCACGGTTTGCCACAATATAATTACTAGTACTGGGTTTTGTATTTTTGCAGCAAACATGGTATGTTAACATAGGTCCCCAAGCCCTATGCAAGTGACAGAGCCCAACTCCATCATGCATAGGACACCAAAACAAGGCTCTAGCTATCCACTTTTTGAATAAAGCACAGCCCTATTAGTCTATGTTGTATGTGTTTTTGTTTTCTATTTTTAACACACACATTAATAAATACCTCAAAACACCAAAAAAAAAAAAAAAATCCAAAGCAGGAGCAAGAAACAGTAGAATTCATATTCTGATAAAGATTTAGCAAACGTACGTCGTCGTCTAGGTTGCTTGCGTGAGTGCTGTGCAACCTTCTTTGTAAGTGCATTTCCATTTAATCCAACAAACTTGTCCACCTCCTTCCCACTTTTGAAAAAGATTTAAGTACGGAACGCAACTAACATTCCAGGCAGCAGCCATGGCTCTGGCCTCAGGGCCGCCCTCATCTATCTCAACTTTCAAGAAAACAACTTTCGGGTTCTTCCGAGCTAAGCTTGTGTAAAGAAGAGACATGAAACGGCAGGGATCAGTTTCAGAGAAGTACAGGATTGCCAGGCGAGATGAAGTTGAAGCAGCATTCAACTGCGTTTCCAGTTCAGTAGCAGTGCAAATATGAATAACTTGATCCCCTGTTCTAAACCAAAAATTATGGCGAGATAAAGCAAAGTTGTGAGCAACTAATTAAACAAATGAATCTCCTTTACCTTTCTCTTCCTCCTCCTTGTTATACTCCTGAAAGACAAGATGGAGAAATTAAAATTATCAATGGGGGGTCTCCTCCAACGCGCCAAGGTTCGATAGATCTTGGTCTTGCCTCCATCAGCAACATCTTTGGCCTCAAAGGTTACATAACACCTGCAGAAAGCACAAAACTCGCCCATTGCTTTCAATACCTTCACAAACTGCAATGGAGGAGGACTTTTAGGCTATACACAAAAAGTCACAGAACGGACTATTTCAGCATATGTAAGAGACAAGTTTCCTCTTAACAAATATTAATTCATAAGAGAAAAAAAAAAAATTGTTCCTCGTAGCGGAACATTTCGTCTTCGGTCATAACCCGACTTTGCCTCCTGTGGCAGATCTCGTCGTCGGCGTCGGGGCTATGATTCAGGCGCCACCGCACTCTATCTCTGGCCATCTCTCTCTGTGACCAGGAACCCTCTTTGTATTTTGTATTTATATAACAAATGTATCCTCAATGGGTTTCCAACTACGGCAATTGGCAACAACAACAGCAGCAAGAAGAAGCACTTCTCCAACAACGGCTGGGATAGGCGTGGGCCCCAGCAGGAGCTTAATCAACGTCTTTGATGAGTCGCATTCAAGATCGGCGGTCATGATGATGAGGTTCCACAGGAGGATCCTGGGGTGAGCTGCCAGGACTGCGGGAACCATGCCAAGAAGGATTGTGTTCACATTTATGGTGCAAGACTTGCTGTATGAGCCGCGGATTGGAGTGCTCAACCGATGTCAAAAGCACTTGGGTGTTGGGTCCCCTCTGTTTTCTCGATTGGTGCCTGAAGCTTTTGTTCTTCATAAAGTTTAGTCAGCTGGGTTCAGAAAAAGAAGAACAACGGGAATGAGGGACTGATTATTCAAAAGAGAAGAACAAAGTTTAGTCTAACGTCAATCTCGTTAACCAGGGACTAGTTATTCAACGATTTTTCAACGAAGGTTTTTTTTTTTATAAACCGGTTACTCGGTTATTAATAGGTTTTTCTAAAACCTATAACCGGTAACATGTTTGTAGTTATTTTTTGTTTTTCGGTTTTTCGATTATAAGTTATTAATAATCGTCTCGTTTATACACTCTTATTCAACTTTTTTAGTGTTTTTTTTTTCAAAAAAAAAGACTAATGAGGGACGTGATAGTGCCACGTCAGCTAGTCACGTCCTTTTCTTAACAAAAAAAAAAAAAAAGAAAGAAATTGGCGTGGCACTACCACGCCAGTTTGGAGAACTCCTTTTGGGAAAACTTTTTGGTAGCCCAGCATTTCTCTTCTTCTCATTACTGCTTCAGACTATAACCTCAAGATCTGGTAAAGCGTGAGTCCGCCGAGTTTGGGTTCTATAATATATATATATTGAAAATGATTCTCAAAATTATAAAATGTGATAAAATCTTCTAGAAACCCAATTTTGGCAGCTTTCACCTCACTTTCATTTTTAATAATTTTTCTTTTAGGTTTTAAATTTATATTTATCCAATAAAAAAATGGAGAAAATAGAAAAAGAGTTAATTCTGCCATCAAATGGGAGTCCTTACTCCTTTGAGGTTATTTTTAGGGGTGACAATTTTGCTTCGCATGTCTAATTTGGGTGGAGTGATTTTCGAATGCCCTAACAAGGAAGTATTACAATTGGCTTAGCATTTTATTAAACCATATAACAATATGTTTGGAGGAAAAATTCCCCTGCAGATTTTTTCAGTAATGCAAGACAACCTTCAAGCACCCTCTTTAGGAGCTCAAAATAATATCCTGATTCTCTTTTGAAATTTGACATATAATATTCTCGACTTAATAAATATGAAGCAACAACCAAAAAAATACAATACAAACTCTAGATCCGTTGAGAGGAGAAACAGACTCTAGTTATTACTATTCGAAATGAGTTATTGTGGTCTCTCTTACTCAAAATAAGCTATTGTTCTTTCACCCAACAATCCCTTTTAACCGAGTGGGTTTCCATTAATTGGTGAATTTTGGACGAACTCTCAATGTATTGAATGTTATATAAGTTTTGCTCCTAAGAAAATATAATCAAATGCCTTTTGGGAAGTATTAAAGTCCATTTTAGTGTATTCCTCTCATAAGGCTATCTTCAAATCTAAAATATTGGAAGCATTGATTAAAGGTTAATTTATTTTCTTCTTCCTTTTTTTTTTTTTGTTAATGCTTTTATTTTTCCTTCACAAGGAGCCTTTTTTTTTTTTCCTATACTTGCCATGCTTTCTCATTATTTCAAGAAATATATGAGTAATGTTATATACTACTCTTTATTTTCCTTTAATTTTTTAAAGTTGATATGACTTTTAAAATCACAATTAAATTTGGAAATGAATCTATATTGAATTTTGATCCAATAATAATTTTAAAAGCTATATCAACTTTAAAGAATAAAACAATAATATATAACATTATTCAGAAATATATTAATTGAAGGAACTCAGAAGATATGGTAAAAAAGAAGATGCATAACCATAGGTGTTTGAGTGTTTCCGTCATACAAATATAATGGAACAAGAACTAAAATATATAAATATATCCAAGTCAGAATATTGGAGGGAACCAATTTAATTGCATTAGATTATTCATATACGAGTTGTAAACAGATGGCGTCCCCCAATGCACACGTTCACAAGATTCATACAAATGAGTATTATGAAAACCAATATTTTTTTTTTCTCTAATCAGTAAGGAAAATGGGGATAACAAGGGAATCTTTGTCACCGTTAATTCTAATATATAGATGAAAAATAAGGAGAAGAGGTTGAGAATGCTTTCAAAAATCTTATTGGAAGCGGCCAACTTAGCAATGTGATGTGCTAGGTGATTCATATTTCGAGAAATTTTAATGGCAGTCCAACTTTGTAAAAGGTAAAGTTACCGGTGAATTTCTTCAATGATAGGAGCGAAAGGCCAATCCGAAAAGAGTATAGCTTTGTTAATAGCTAGAATAATGATAAAAGAATCCCTTTCAAGAATAAGAGAGTTATAGCCAACAGAGAGAGCATATTTGGCAGCTAAAAGTGCAACTTGAGCTTTCTCAGCATGACATCCAAAGGAGGCAATATGATGGTAGTAGCTAAATTAATAATTAAACTCAAATTCATCATTTCTTATAAACTTAAATTTTTGAGATAATTGGTGATTTAATATGACATTAAAGCAGAAGTTCAGAGTTTTTGAGTTCGAATCCTAACTCCACATACTACAGGTTATCTTTTATTTCAAATAAATATTTCACACATTAAATCTCACTTGCTGAAGTAAAATTTGAACCCACACGTGCCGTGAGGAGAGTGTACATGAGGGATGTTGGGCTTCAAGGATACCTCTTTTACTAGACTTTGGTTCTGCCTCCTAACAAAAAATTCCCAGAAGTGGTAAACAACCAAAACAGACTACAAGTTTGAATCAGTGCTAGACATGTAAAGGATAAAAGCATCTTCGAATGGTTTGTTGTTGCCATACAACTTTCAGCATCAAAAAGACCAAAACTGGACTCTTTAGTTTGGGGGCTGGGACTCTGGCAATTGCCTCTTAGGTATGTCAGATAATCAGCCATCACATATGGATAGAAATCTCCAGCAATTGCTAGCAATTTAAGCAACAAATGTGCAAGTTGTTATGAAATCTACATGTCCGAGCATGTCTCAAGAAGGTAACTCACTTGTTGGAGCAAATAAGCCCTATAAAGACTTACATTTGTTATCCGAATTACTAACAATACAAACATTAAATTGAGATCTATCACGGATAGCAAAAGGGCAGTGGTTATGTCATTACTTCAAAAGCTGAAGTACAGTAGCACCAAATACAACAGCCCTTTTTAGGCACAATGGCTAAGACATTATTGAAGAGCCTTGATGGATGCCTACAATGGAAGGGCATTGAAAGCAAATACCAAGTAAAACTCGCATCATCCAAAGCCAAATACCAGTTTTCTAGCAAGAAATGCACCACTGAAAAGTGGAACTACCAAGTAAACAACAATTGGATTTGATGTCAAAGAAAGTGTCAAGGAATGAGTGTTACAGAAACTGGCGATTCATCACAAGACTGCCTTTCCCAACGAATAGTACACACATATCCAGAGTAATTAAAGAAGAAGAGAAAGAATTACTTCAATTGAATTGTAAGTAATATTTCTTCAAAACACACAAATGCTTCGCAGGAGTAGATAAATGTATCCAAAGATGTGAATGCAAGCCGAATGACTTGAATTTAAATTGCTTAAACAGACAGAAAAACATCAGAAGCGCAACAATGAGGTCTCAACCGATGCAGGGAAGGCATGCATTTGCTCGCGTCTTGCCCCGCTGCTTCTTCATTTTCCTGCATTAGAAGTTGCCACTATAAGCAATCGGAAAAAGATGATCAAATGGATTAGGTATTTATTAGCCTGTGTAAAGTAATAACAAGGTTTTTGTTATTGAAATTAGCCCACAACAACTTCAGCGAGGTGAAAACATGTGGATTTAAACAAACTAGCAATATATTAAGCATAGCTGAATGATAAGCTTGAACAAATATACATGCACCAAGCAAGCATACAAATCCAAGATAACAAGATAATCCACATCATTGGTATTTCTTAATAAACGAAGAGAAGATTGTGAATAAATTTTTGATCTTAAAACACTTCCATGAGCAAAACAAAGAGATAGGACAACATGTGATCTCCTTGCCCCAAACCTCTCTATCTAGGAAAAAAAAAAACCATTAGTCTCCCCATTAATACTAATATAGTATTACAGTGTAGAGATGCATTCCCTAACTCATTGCACAACAATCTTAGGGCACCCCAAGGTACTAAGGACTGTAGTAACGAAATCTCACCTTACCGGATAGGATCTGTAACAATAAAATGACGATGAATAAATAAAGTGTTAGTACTCATTGCATATTAAATTTATGAGAAAGATTTTGATGAAAAGTAACTAAATTAAATAACTAAGAAGACAATCCTCGGAGTTCTTTGTTTGGGTAAGTAACAGTCCTCAGAGTTGCATACACAATAATATGCAGTGTCATGTACATGTCACTCAATTAATTTCATTTACTGAGTATTAGGTTAGGCCAAGTAGGTAGAGAGAAGGTCCTTTATGAAGGGGAAGAAGGCAAGGGAGAAGGGGGAGGAACAGGCAAGACTCACCAATTAAGAAGATTGAGAGTTTTTGTTACTTTTGATATTCATTCAAAGGAAGATAGAGGCTTCTTTCTAGCCCATTACTAGGAGATAGACTTGTTCTCTATGAACCTTTCATGCCATAAATGCAATCCTCTAGGACCACAACACCTACACGACAAATACTGTTAAAAGTGGGATATATTTCATTAAATCTACAAAATGTTTTGAGAACCTATTCGAACAACTCACCAAGATGAAGAAAATTTTTTTTTTTTTTTTTTTAACAATTTATCTAAAAGCTTAAGGTAAGAAACGATGAATTTAATAATTTAATTAATATTTTAATACTCTCATTCACATGTAAGCTCAAACTTCTTCAACAAGTGAGGTCCAATACATGACATATTTAATTAAAATAGAAGGTGAAAATTATTTCGCACTCAAAACCTCTACTCTGATATCATGTTAAATCATCATTTATCCCAAAAAGTACTGAAGCTAATACAAAATAGTGAATTAAATTATTTAATCAAAATTTTTACAAATATCGATCATCTTGAAAACATCTGTTGTTGATTCTCACTCAGAGGTGTATTGTAAGATTGCTTTGGCTATATAAATAACCATGAGGAACTCTAGTTTTGACTAGTACTTGTAGGACATGCATAGATATTGACTAGCTCATTCCCAAATCCTAAAAATTTATAAGCAGTCATATTTTTTTGAACAATGTCAGATGACATCTAAAAGTAAGGCACTAGGATACTCATATTCTTCAGAGTGTTCTAATACAAAAGATTTACCGCTTACTCATTATTTGAGTGCCAAAAAACGGCTCACCTCTATGGGTTTTGAGTTAAGGCATCCGCCCTAAGACCTAGTTTATACTTCTAGAAAGAGAAAAACTTACGCTGAAAATATCAAGAACAAGATTATAAGGATGCTGGGTCATGACTTATCACGCACACCTTCAACACTACAGTTTTAAGTATGATTTGGCTCTAGAAACAATTGTACTCAGAAGACTTCTTCAGATTCAAAAGAAAAACAGGTATACGTAATTCATAAATTTCATGGACATTGTAATATTATAATAGTTTAGCAGTTCCATTTGCATAGAATCAAATATCCATTAGTTCCCACTAATAGCTGTTCACTTCATGATTTCATGTCTGAATAAATACAACCATTCCATCTGAAATTTGATGCTCTTAGTTTTCCACTCAATATTCCGTGGAAATCCATCTTCTCTCTAAATCTAGAAACAATTAATGAGGCATGTGTTAGAATAAACCAACCTTCTTTTTCATGATCCTGTTAACGATTTTCTTCTTGTTTTATTTTTTTTAATGTCCATGGAAATTCTTCGTAAAGGAAGAACTTTAAATGAATATTCAACCAGCAGCCTGTTTTTGCCTCCCGGTTCAGCCAAACATCATCATGAACTCTTTCCTTGGTTGTATTAAAATTTTAAGCTGCTTGACATCAGGAATTGGTATATGAGGAATCTAGAGGGTTTGGGACAACTCCACATTATAAATCAAAGCTGTTTCAGTTTTGGAACTTAGCATGAAGAGGGTTACAGGACCTGAGAAATTACAACAGCCATCACTTTGGGAAACTTTCTTCCCCAGATTGTTAGGGGTGCAACCACAACAAATACTTCTCATTTTTCAGATAGGCAGCAACGTGAAGGGTTTTATGAATTCGGGGGTGGTACAACTAGAACAAACTATGATCAAAGAAAAACTGTTCCAGGCAAAGATTTAAAATCACATTCAGTGATCACTAACAGAGGTATGTTCTAATAAAATAAAATAAAATAAGCATAAGAGTTGCCTAAAAAATGTCCTTAGATGACCAAGAAAATGGGAAGCACTTCAAAGAAAAGGTATGTTCAAATTTAAAAATAATAAAATTAATAAATAATTCTGATCTTGCCTTTTCAAGTGTCCATAAATTCTCATATATTATGAGACAACCCAAAAAGGAAGACATATCATCTATTTTAAAATGGAGGAACAGAATCATTCTTCAATCCCAACTTATTCTCTAAATGTGTATAGATTATATATCTTGTCAGCTTGATACCACCACATCGAATTGTTGTGCCCCATCACTATATACATGCATATACACAAACAATACGTTCGTACATACCAAGTTATATGGAAAACCTTTAGTAATGGTACATCACTCAATAACTAATATTCTCTCAGGCCCTACTATTATATCAAAAATGTTCTTTGCACACTTATCATGAATATTGAATTTTCATGTCACACAAATGTTATTTATTATTTAATCCAAAACTCAAATGTTTTAATAGATGTTTAAAATATAAGAAAATTGTACTTTTGAATATTTTATGAATAAGATAGTTTTTAATTTCTAATCATCTTTATGTTTCGAGAGCATGACTACCACATGGAGATCATGTAATCTAATGACAAAACATTCATTAGTGAAAAGTTATTGGGTGTTGTAATACTATGTTACGCCAAAAAGAATAAAAATAAATAAAAATAGTGTAACTATTTCAAAGAATTACACCAAATGTAACTTAAACCTGACACGAGGTTTTTTGATAAGTGATAAGTAAATGCAAGATTTTAATTGAAATCTCCATAGTAAATGGTAAGAAACAGATAAAAGATATTAGACGAATGAAAGAACAAAATTCAATGAGTGGAGACAGGTATTAGGAGAAAAGCTCCACCTTCATAACACCATCACGGTGAGAAAAATAAGATCCTGTTCCACGAGTACATAACCTAAGTGGGTACTAATGATGATGACTCTTAAAAGTTATAAATTTGTGGACAAAATCCAAGGAAAGGCATCCATGCTCGATGGAACCCAAGGTCACCCCAAACAGGAAAAGTTGAGGAACCAAATTCTCTAGCTAAAATATAATGCAATGATAGACCATCCACATTCTCCATCACTTTGGCACATTCAATAACCAGTTCACTAAAATTTTCAGCTCTTTGTCAAATCATGAATGGTTAACAATGGAGCAAGTGGATCAAACAAGAAAGGCGACCTCAAATGGAACACAAGTTTGTTTCCCTAAACAAAGAATGAATTGACTAAAAATTTCTTACCAATGGCCAGTCTGTATCTCGGTTTGAAATTTTTGTTTTAGATCGTAAGTTATAATAATTCAGAAAAATCACAATTTTATCGCACATTCAAATTAACAAGGTTATCAACTTTAAAGCCAAACACTACATATATAAATACCAAAATCAAAGTATAAAAGAAAATTCACACAAATATTTTAATAATGAAAATTTGAAACCTTTTGAAAAACTCTTCAAAAATAAAACTACTCTAAGGGCCAGTCAACCCCAAAGATATCCACTATACGAGACTTGTGTTACAGATTGATCTCATTTATTAAACCTTTGTAACTCACAACACTCCATTTGTAACCATGACAAACGACCCGTTCACCTCACAGCAATGGCTCCAAAACTTGTTGCCTTCTTTTCACATGAATCACCTTCACGAACAAATATTGTCCACTACAGCCCAAAACTCAGGTGGCCGAAGGTTTTTCTATGGTTTGGTTTATGAAAAGTAATGAGAAGAATCAAATATGCTCAGGCTCAAAAGGTGTTTAGGAACCTCTTAAAGAACAATGAAAAATAGCATCTAGGTCTTATGAAAGTCATAAGTCATTAGGCTTATATAAGTGGGAAAAAACAGAGGTTTTAAATCAAAGTCCACTAACAATTAAACTCTCAGTGACTGTCTCGTTCGAATGCGAGATAGGATTTCACAGATTCACCTCTCACTCCATCTCTTTGGTCGAACAAAGTTTGACCGAGCCTTCAACCAAACGTCTCGATTTTTAGTATTGAAACTTGATGCACTAGTTTGGTCGAGTGAGCTTCGACCAAGATATCCACCAAAGTCTTCCAAACTTCAATTATGGACTTTTGTTGACGGTCGGTTTTAACGTAGTAAACATTGGAATTGGAAAACATTCGTGAAATACAAAGTTGTAGCCCTTTGAATCATCTTTCTAACGCCACCAAACTTGCATTCATCTGATGTTGGAATCAACAGAAATCGTCGTTTCACTCCGACTAGATCTTTATTGGACATTTATAAACTTGAATTTATAATGTCTTTGACCAGCTTTTACGCCGACTTAATCCTCAAGTCAAACCTAAACATTACAACCCAGAAACCATGTTTTTATAAATGAATTTGCCAACACAAATAAAACCTGACATGGTTCACCATCACCTACTTGTTAGACTTTGCCAAAATTTCAACCACTCAACTCCCTCTCTTCAAGCAACCCATATAACTAGCTATTTCTGCATTATACTCCTAAACTGATTATCCCCCTAATATGACTGGCTACTACTGAATTATCCTTCTATAATGCCCTTATCCCCCATAACAATGCCCGCTTTCCCTAGAGGCATTTGGCGGAGTAAGGTTTCTTTGAAAGTGGTTTTCTTTACCTAACTGATTGCTTTAAGGAAGATCCTTACTATGGATGAATTAAGAAAGTTGAATCTAATAGTGGTTGGTGTTGCGTGAATAAGAAGAGTGGGAAAACTGTTACCTTTTTTACTTCACTGCGAGGTTGCTAGGGCCTTATATAATTTTGTCTTCAGTCTTCGTAGATTATCCTCAATGATTGGTGGATCTCTATGAAAGTTGGATAGGGAATTTGGTACGCAGTGTGGACAATAATTTTGCCATGCTTAATGTGGTGTATCTGAAGAGAAAGAAATTATAGAAGTTTGGAAGATTTCCAGAGGATATGGTGGTGGTGGAGCTAAAGGTCTTTTTCTTCAAAACTGTTCACCAATGGACAGTTGCCTATGATTGTTTATTGAAAAAAAAAATCCACCAAATAATCTTTGCAAATTTCTTTTTCACAACTGTTAAGACATCTTTATGGAAAAAAATAGCTGTTAAGTAACATCATTATGACCAAACTAGTTTATTTTGTTCATACCTTTAACAATGTTCTGTGAGCCAGAGTACATCAACCATTTTCTAACTTAGATCAATATTGACTGTAAAATCTATGACCTGCTTAACTCAGGAATTTGAACTTACCAAGTACAAATTTATGTAGCTCCATTTCCAAAACTATATTGTTAGTCTAATTCATAACTCTATAAAGTTCCAAATTAACTGGGTGTGAAAGTTTCTAGCTTAGTTCCTAGGTACCAAAACGAAAATTTAATTACAAAAAATTCTTCCAAAATGGTTCACACGCTATACTGAAACAGTGACAGGATGATCAGATGTTTAACTTTAACAACTGTTATGTATTATAAGGCATTTAAAGAGTTTAGTAAGCCCTTATCTCACGTGATATTACAAACAAAGATGCTGAAACTCATAAAGCAGTTAAGTTGTTGGAGATGATGGTGGAGAAGGGGAAGCCCGATGTAGCTTGTAGGGGGTATCTTTTATGCTTGATGTGGTGCATTTGGAATGTGAGATATGCCAGACCATTTGACGGAGTGGAGATTCCCTAATTCACTTTTTTCTTGGCTTTCTATTCATCCAAAATTTGAATTTTTTCTCTTAGTGGTTCTTGGATTTCCTAGATCTCCTTGTCTTCAGGTTTCAATCTGTAACTGCATATATATTATCCATCGTCTGTATGGGTGTTTCCCTCTCTAGTATGTTTTAATACAAACTTAACTTGAAGATCAGAAAAGTTTGCTAAACATGAAAACGTTTGAACTTTTCTGTCAATCAGTTATTTGACATCCATTATATTACAAGCTGCCACAGCCACAGATTCTAATAGAAAAACAAGTCTCCTACATACATGGCATATGTATTTGTATGAACAAAGCTATTGGTCACAACCAAGCTACAATACTTGAGTAAGAATGTGGAAATACTATAAGTATGACACCCCAAAAAGTTAGTTGCACATTAGTTCCTTATTAGGTAAGACTAAGCTTTATAAGTAATTTTAAGAAGCTCCAATTGCTACTTGATTAATCCTTTTAAAGTGATAGCGCAGAAATATGGCTAGCGCTTTCTCTGGTCATTACAAATGATATTAAAACAATCTAGTAATACCACTAGGCGTTGAAATACTGCATGACATGGACCCTAATGAGGACCTCAAGAATTTGAATAGGAGAAATTGTAAATCTCCATAAAGTTAGTCTCACATTGAGAAGATGAATTGCTCATATGGAGTGAATGGATTATAAAAGAGCTCATGGGTGCTAAGTCCTACATTAATTCCTTACTAGTATAGACTAAGCTTTATAAGCAATTCTATAGAGCTACAATTGCAATTTGACTATCTTTTTAAAGTGATAGCGCGTATGTGACTATTGCTTTCCCTAGGTCTTTACAATAAGTGCCACAATTCATTAACAAAAGAGAGTCTTCATTCACTACTTCCAAGCCTACAAAACATTTTGAACTCCCCTTTGTAAGAAATGGAGATCTCACATAATAACATGCAAACTCTTACTTTGTTTTCAACATGGGTTTTGTAGCTCGTTATTAGTATCCAAATGTGAAGATGTTATTGGTCTATTCAAGTCTATCGTACACCACAGTGCAAAAAAGCAATCAACACTCCATAAAAAATACAGTTTCTTCTCAATTAGGAGTGCATCCGATCTTGAGGCCTTAGGGTGAAGTAACATAAGGTTGTCTAGTTCATCCAAATGATTCCCAAGCACAAGATGATCCTTGGCTTGTTATGCAGAAGAAGCTGAGAACCGTAAATTAGCTAGCTACCCATAGTATTACTCTACTAACCAAGTGCATGTGTTCTCTGTGATTTGAGAATAAAAATCATAAGCATTTATTTTTTTCATGCTTATTTTTTCAAACAATTTTGCACCTCTTATGTGACAAGTGTAATCTTTGCGACATACTCTTTGTCTCTCTCGAATTTTCTTCATCGTTCGTCACAGTTTCTCACTAGTTTTTTCTTTCTTCTTCTTTATCTTTGTTTTTCTCCGACTCATTGCCATTTCTCTCTTGCCTCACCATTCATTAAAGTATTAATTAAATGATTAAACTTTTAGGACAATTGGTGATTTAAATGGTATCAAAGCCAAAGGTTCTAAGTTCAAACCTCGTCTAAGTCACTCACCTCCTATTTAATTTATATATTTCACGTGTTGGACATTACCTATTAAAAAGATATTTGAGCTCATACGTAAGGGGGACTGTTAAAGTATTGATTAAATGATTAAATTCATCTCTTCTTATAAGCTTAAGCTTTTGAGATAAGTGTTGATTTATCAACCATTGAAAACTTAAATCTATTTTTCGTTCTTCATCTTCAAAGAACGAAGAAAAATAGATCTTCATCTTCTTAATTGAAGACAAAGAAGTCTTTTGTCAGACGAAGAGATCTTCAATTTTTCATCGCCTTCATTAAAGATGAAGATCTCAAACGACGAACTTCTTTTCGCCTTCAAAACATCTCACAAAACGAGCCAACAACAACCATGCAAAGAAGACGAAGATGAGATCTTAGAAGTGAGATCTATTCTTCGAGATTTTTTTTTGTGTTTTTTTTTGGAGCTTGTCCCAACTCTAACTTTTCAACCGACTCTCAATTTTAACCTTCGGCTGAGGTGGGGTCAAAAGTTTTCTAATGCTTCTAACTCTGGCAGAAGCGGAAGCCAGAAGAGGCATTTCTAACTCCATTGGAAGCAATGCACTACATGAAAGTTGGACAAAACTACAAATTTTATTTGTGTAACCTATTTTTTCATGAAAGGGCGGAGCATTACTCCCTGTAGGATAATTACTAATCACAGTGAGCACATTCTTTGGTAAAGTGTTAATTCCTAAGAGCTTGAGCTTAGTCAATTAGTCAATGACTAATAGCTAACAACTTAGTACCTAGCATCCTGCGCACGGGAGATCCTCCAAAGTGGATAAGAAATTTCTTTAATCCAGTCTAGAAAATTGTCGATGTGTTGGAAGGATTAAAAGGATATGCTTGTTTAATAACTATAAAAGAGTTCAATTAAAAAGCATGTAAGAAATGATACATGACAATTTTATAAATTGAATCCTCCAAACCCAGTTTAAATGAAAATTATGTTTGCACACGAACACAACCCTATATTTATAGCTTTACCAATAGCCTATAAAATCGAATGTCCCCATTTATTGCCTTCCCTTTATCTTTGACTCATTAGGGAAGGTAAGAAAAAATGGATATGAAGACTAAAATAATAATAATAATAATAAAGGGAACGTGTGCAAAAGTTTAAGTGAGAAACAACTTTTGATCATGATGGTTAAAGAATATGATTTTGTAAGAGCAGTTTGAACTTTGAACCAAGGCAAGATTGTTATTTGAATACAATTGCATTCATGTTAAGAGCAAAGCTACATAATATTGTGTCCAGAAGTGCTGCCAAGGTCTGTAGTAGAGCTTTTATTGAGGGCTGGCATGGAAGATTTGAATATAAGATAGATATCTGGTGTGGAAACAGCTTTTTGTGAGGCATGCATTTGATGGCAGTGTGGCACCAATATGATTGAGTCCAAATCTTTCTTAATTATGAGTTTGTTGAATGATGGCATTTTCTGTAATATTTTCTTTTCCTTTTGTAATCTTTCAGATTTTTGTCTAATACATTTTCTATGTACATAGTTGTTGCCCTTTCTAGCTTTTTGTTTTCCTGGGATTGTTTTATTTACCAAAAAGATTGCTGCAACAAACTCTTCTGCCTTTAATATTAGTCAAGCTTGAATCCACCATAATAATGATCGTTGACAAAAATTAAGCACTCAATATCCATTTTATAAAAATCAAAATTACTATAAAATTCAAAAATGAAAGGAAACAGGGATTGTAAAGAAAGATTAAAAGCTACCATAAAAGAGAAAAATACTTCTTGGGAGCTTGTATCGTTCTCATAGAAGATTTTTTTGCTTTAGAAAATTGATATTTTGGAAATTTTCCGTGCTAGGGACATAAATGACTGATATGCTCGATATATAAGTAAAAATATTATTTTGGTAAAAATTACATTGATATCAATCAAGGTCCAGTGAAATCGCAAAGTATCAACCCTTTTCTTTTAATTAGAACTAACTTTTCTTAAATTAAAAAATATGATATACTAGTCACCTTTAAGGCACTAACGCTATTATACAAATTAATAGATCTTTTGCTGACCTAAAAATACTAATTATAAATTGATCAAAAAGTGTAAGGATCATTGGTTTATACTTAGTAACTATTATACTAACCATTGGTGGCATACATTATTGAAGGGAGTCTCCTCCCAACCAATTGGACGTCCCTTATTCAATTTTGAAGTTTTGGTAATTTTTTATAGTATGTTAAAGTGAAATTCATATTTTTCAAAGAATTTTTCTTCTTGTCAGGTAACATAAATTTCAAAATTATGATAGAAAATCTGAAAATCTAGAAATTAACAGTCCATAACATTTTTTTTTGAATAAAAAAAGGCTTTTTAACTTTTTTTTTTACGTATAAATTAATACAGTAATTTGAAAACATTAGGTTTTAGTATAGGATGACTAGTGTATAATATTTGAGTAATGCTAATTTTAGAATATATGGAAAATATTTTTTTGATGAGTAAGAGAAAATATATTAAAAGCGTAAAAAGAGTGCAGCCCTGGTACACAGGAAGTATACAAAGGACCACCTAAGAAGGGGAAGAGAAACATATTTTCCATATATTCTAACTAGAAATACATTTTTATTCCTCAATGTTTATGTGGTAATCTCAATCAACCATTGAATCAGTCCTTGTTAAAAAAGATAAAAATAAAAAACTCAAGGATTGGTTGGAATTACCAAGTCAATATTGTGAAATAGTTATGAGTTAAAAATGTAATTTCCAACATTTTCTATTTTAAAAAAGGTTGATATATAATTAGAAACTACCGGAAAATGCAATCTAATTAAGCTGTATCTCAAGGGAGGTGAATCAAATTTTCCCTCATTATCCACAAAGTGGAATCACTCACCCCATATAACCTTCCTAATGTAATTAAAAGAAAGTATATAGATTATTACCTCGTATTTCTTCTTCTTCTTCTTCACAGTTCTCTGACACAACAGGCTCATACATCCCATCAATTTTTGTCTGAAATAATGGAACTACTTTACTGTATCAGCACTTTTTTTTCAAGTTTGAAAAAGAGGCACTGCTTACGTGCATGGCTTTACCAAAAGCAATAGCATTACCTCCTCGTGTGATTCACCAGACCAATTTAACAACTCAAATCCTATGCAACGCTTTCTAGAACACGACAGAGCGCCGATCCGCTGCCATGTGGAACTGCTTGGGACGCAGAAAAAAAGAAATACGGAATCTAAAGCTAACAGTGCCTCATTCGAAAGCTAACATGGCTCCATTCCACTAATGAATCCAAACACATGGCCAAGCCAACGCAGAAGCTAACACATGGCGTGGACTTGCAGATGCTATGAGATAAGGAAACCAAGAAGAGAACAAATGAGGAGACAAGCAGCCGATCGTTATTCACGGCAATTCATGCAGGAATCAAATAAAGACAATATAATAGGTGACGCCCATAAAAATATGCCCAATGGTTGAGTTATTTTATGATTACCAAGAAAGCAAAACAGTTCGTGGTATTGCACACAACACGTAAATCCAAAACGCAAACAGGAAAAAGATAATAATAATAATATAAAAACGAGTATAAGAGAGGGAAAAATAAAAAAAGAATCCATTTCAATAATGAGGCAAAGAACCAAACAAGCACAGGAACAGAGAAGCAATGTAATAAAAAAATCAATAAAAATGAGGATCAGAAATCACTGTAACTCACCAGGAAGAAGATGGGCCAAGAGGAATGTTGCTCTTACAGGATCTCAGTTCTTTCCTTTTCCCTTCTGGTCTGAGTGCCGGCTACTGTCGCCGTAGCAGAGCTGCAAGCGGCCGTCGAATTCAGGTGAGAACTGGTGGTGGTGGTGGTGGTGGTGGTTGTGTTGGTGATTCTCCATGGGCGGAGGCCCTGAAGCTGCCGCCGAAGCCATGAAGAAGGGCACGTGTGGTCCGTCTATAGAAGAAAACCTCTGTAGGTGAGGCAAAAGAGACGGTGAATTGGACTGAAGGGTCCCCCTGTTGTAGCCACCAAGGCCGGAAGAAGAGATGGTGAAGTTCAGATTGTAGTCAACGGCGGGCTGGGATGACGCCGCGGCCACCGGGATGAGATGGTCGGGAACGAAAGAGAAATGTTGAAGCTCCAAATGGTTGCTTTCCCCCGAGACATTGAACGCCGCAGGAACAGACATCGTCATTGTCTGTGGAAGGGAATTTCCCAAATGGATTTGTCCCGCGAACCCCGACGAGTGTTGGGCTGCTCGGGACGACGGCCCCAGGAGCTCCGAGTCGAAGTAGTCCATCGGAGCGGCTGTCGAACAAGTCCACTGTCTCGCCGGCTTGTGGAACAAATTAGGCTCACCGCTTGGGTTTTGAGTGGGACTAGTAGCAGCGTTGTTGTTAACTCTGCTGATTCCACCGGTGAGAAGCTCAGTAAAAGACGAGTTTTGCTGAATGTGGTTCACATTTTGAGCGTTTTCCTTCTCTTTCTCCTTGGCTGCTCTCTCCCTTGCCCGCTCGCGCGCCTTGACGCGGATTTCCGACCGGGAGAGAGACAAGCTGGAGCCTTTGCTGGTCTCCGATGTGCTGCTACAAGCAGACTTGGAAAGAGAAAGTTGCTGGCTTTGATTTTGCTGCAAATTGGGGTCACCATCAAGCTCAAGCTCAGCTGAATCGAACCCACCTTCAGTACCCGCACTCGCTCGCTTCTCATCGCTCAGTTGCTTCGGGGTGTCGGGAAAAGAGCTGTTCAGCGAAGGAAGCTCGTTGATTGAATCGGCCGCCGCCTTGATCAGCCACTCCACGGCTTTGCTTGGCTGATCGTAACCCAGCCGATCCTGAAGATCGTAGAACTGAATAGCCGTGGTTACAGACAGCCTAACCCTCCGGTCTCTCAACCCCTTGGACGTCAAGACTTTGCTGTGACGATCTTTCCCACCGGAAGCCCGCGAAACCCTAATGATCCGCGAAGATTGGTGCCAGCCGCGAAGCCTGGTGGCATAGCAACCGACGTCGCTAACTGGGCCACCACTGTTAACCCTTTTGATCTCTCCATCGTCTCCATCATCTGGGTAGTGGTCGCGAGTACCCCCTCTTGAGCCTATCTTGCTAGAGTCAATATTTCTGCCATTTCCAACCCTTGGGAACTTACAACCCTGTCCCTGCTGAATCTCCTCCACCTCCATGCCGCTTTCATGCCTTTCTCAAACAGAAACTTCTTTACATTTACACATACCCTTTTGGCTTGCGAGGTTTTGTACGGCTTCTAGAGAGAGAAATATTGGGTTTTTTTTTCTTTTCTTTTTTAGATCGAGAAAGAGTAGTGCAGGTGGGGTTGCAGTGTCCTGTTCATATTGATGACGATAATTCAGACACTACTTTGGCTGTGTAGTGATAAAAAGGCCTTTTTTTACGCTGCGCCGATATATCACGGTCCAAGTCAGTCAAGGCTATAACAGCTAGCAGCAGCGGCAGCCCTCTCGTTTAAGCTTTTTGCAGTCGCAGACACCCACCACAGAACCGCCTTTCAAAAGCAAAGCCTGAATTGTTCTCAGAACCTCAGCCCTGCAAACACCAAAAGCAAAAATTTTCCCACCCACCCAAACAAAAAAGAAAAGTTAGTGAAAAAAAAAAAAAAGCATCAGATGCTTAATGAGAGAGAGAGAGAGAGAGAGATCTGACTTTGTTTTGTTTCGTACAAACAGCTACAAGGGCCATAGCCCACACTTGAGGCTTAAAGCCTAAATACGATAAGCTTTAACAAAAGTAGAAACAAAAGGAAGAGAAAGCCTAAAAACCTTGATCTGAGACTTTTCTACCTAAGATTCAAGCTAAAACAGGCGCAGTAAATTGCGTACCATTCGCCGATCTGAGCCCAACCATTTTTTTGCTTCCTCTCCGCATTTAAAGCTTTCGCTGAGCCTAAAAATGCCGGACATTATTACTACCAAGCTTAGCCAATATCATTAATAATTAAATAAAAATAAAACAAAAAAACCCATTAATAAAAATACTGTCCCGAAATCACCAACCGGGAAAAAACAGAGAGAGAGAGAGAAAGATAATCAATTTAACTTACTTTGAACATTGGTTGGAGTCCTGACAGGTGTTAAGCTCTCAGCTCCGCTTTGTTTTGCTATAATTACTAGTTTTTTTTTTATTAAGAAACTGTGTCTTAATCACTAATCGGACAATTTGGACAAGCACCCAAAGCTCACAGATCTGCACTCTTAAACCAAGCTTCTTGAATCACAACCTGCAATTTTAGCTCATTTGAGAAACACCCACTTCTCAGATCATCAGTTCCTGAACAACCCAACACCCAGAAAATCAAACCCATAACAAAAATTCTAAAAAACAATTCATACCAAAACTTACTCTTTCCACTTCGGAAAACTGAGAGAAGAGAAACAACCAAAACAAATCAAAAGAGATCGAGGCGCGAGACCTTCTGGGGTGCTCGGTGTCCCCGGAATTCCCGTCAAGAGCGCGGATTTCGTGCACTTCGAGTTTCCCAACTCTTTCCTTCCCTTACTTTCTCTCCGTCACGCTTTGCTATCCTCAGCCAAACGAAAAACCAACAAAATTCAGTTAAATTAGGAAACTAAAACTTTTAGAGTGAGAAAAAAAGCACTCACATGTAGCATTCAAGTAGTGGGAGTGGATTAGGGCTGGTTGTTGGTTGAGTGGTCTGTTTGGTCGGTGAGAAAGTGGGAAGGAAAATCCAGGGTGTACGGGAATTGTGAGGGAATTGGAGGGGTTCAAAAGTGCCCTAACGAGAGAAAGTGAGAAGGGCTGTTCCCCATTGGAGCAAAATCGCCGGGCTTATCGTGAAGGACAGACACAACTGCGCCGTTCCACACTTTAAATCTCCTTCCTCTCCTATTTGCCCCTCCTTCTTTCCCTTTCTACTCATTTTGTCCTTCTCTAATTATTCCTATAAATAATATGTTTTTGGATTTGTCTTGCTATTTTCTATCTGAAAAACGAAAATAATAATAATAATAATAATAATAATAAATAAAAATAAAAAAGATACTTTTCCATTTTTTATGGTCAAAGATATTCGAAGATACCATTTTCAGAAAAATAAAACCAACTCATTGAAAACAATTGGTACTAATAATGGGTTTGTTTGTTAATGTAGTTTGGAGAATGTTTTTGTTTTTATGAGTGTTTTGTGTATAAATTGTTTGTTAATATTTTTGTTTAAAAAGAATAAAACAAAAAAATTTAAAACATGATAGCTCCATTTGTTACTGTTTTTATGTGATTTATTGTTTTAGTAAATCACTTTAAAAAAAAAATCAAAAATTAGTTTTAAAATAAAGTGTAATTATTTCATGTGATTTATTATTTTAGTAAATAAAAATATATGTAATGGGACAATGACACATCCCTTAAGAACCAAACTTTTGGTAAAAAATTTGGAAAATCTAGCCCTTCTCATGTAATAAATGGAACCACCTCAATGGCAATTTAAAAGCTCTTGTTTAGTAGCAATCTCCAAGTTTAGGTTCTCACAAAATAAAATGGGAAAACAATGCATTTTTCAGCATTTTTTATTTATTTATGAATAAGTAATTTATAGAAATTAGCAATAAAACAAAATGCAAAGGAGCCCTCCAAGGCACCCGAAAACATTGATTCGAACCCCTAGCAAAAATGAGGACTTCTCACCTAAGTCAACCATCTAACTCTCACGTAAAAGGGAAAGAATTTTAGAGGCCGCAAATCCATGAGATATTGAAACTATTGACATTCGGCTAGGTATATATTTAGCTAAAAAATTATTTTTATTTTTTTAAGCTACTCATTTTTTTAAAAACATATATATCTAATTCAACATTTTAGTAATTTATTTTTATTTTTTCATTTAAAATATTATTACTTTATCTATTTTTCCCTTCAAAAAAAAAAGGAACATAATTACTTTTTTTATTATTATTAATATCGCTAATGATTTGTTGAGTTAAAATGCTCAAATATATATATATAACTCATTTTTTTTAAAACATATATATCTAACTCAACATTTTAGTAATTTATTTTTATTTTTTCATTCAAAATATTATTACTTTATCTATTTTTCCCTTCAAAAAGAAAAAAGGAACATAATTACTTTTTTATTATTATTAATATCGCTAATGATTTGTTGAGCTAAAATGCTGAAATATATATATATCAAGCTAACTTGGATTTGTCAAATTTAAGCAAGATTATAATTACTCGTGTGGGCTCTTATAATGAACTTTCTATTTTATTATTACTATTTAATCTTTTGTCCAATAATTTTCTTATTTGTTTGTTAATTTATCTATTTGCTAGCTTGATTAAATACATTGCTTTCGCCTCCTTGCCTGTAATGGAGCCGAATCCTTTCCGGTTGAAGTGAATAGGATCGAGGAGTCAATCCCTAATAATTGAGAGATAAATTTGTCATTTTTCTTTTTTTTAGAGACCCTCTTTTATTTAGTTCACTTCAACCGGAGAGAATCCTAATCCGTCAATAATCCTAAAAATGATGGTATGATCCATGTGCCATCAATTCCAATTGGTGCACCCCCCACTTGGTTGACATTATTATTTGCAGCATGAACTCAGTATATTAGTACGACCTTTGTAAAACTAATTCATTGAGGAATAACAAAGCACCTTAATTAATCGTGCTTAATTATAATCAACCTGGTCCATAAACCAACTCAAAATCTTCCTTTGTACAAATTCATGTTTTCAAAGTTAATGTGCTTTAGTGGTACTACATATGATTTTGGTACTCACGAAATAACTTTTTTTTTTTTTTTTTTTTGCAAATGTAGGCAACATTAAATGGTTTTTTGAAATCTGCCAAATTTGTTTCAGCAGCCGGTACTTTTGTAATTATGAAAAGAGGGTAAAATATACTTTTAACCACCAAATTACTATCACATTTTTATTTACTCCTCAAAACTTTTAAAATGTGACATTGGGCTCGTTTGAACTATTATCGCAAGTCAAATTTGACACTTTTATATTTTTCTCTACAAATTAAAATACCTTGAAGTTATTAAAAATAAAAATTAACCATTTGATTTTTTTTAATAAAAAAAGGAGGGGGGGCTAATAGGAAAAGAGCCACCCCTTTTTTATATTACTTTAAGGATATTTAGGAGAGAAAAATATAAAAGTGTTTAATTTAACACGTCGTGGTAATATAGGACCTGACGTTACGTACTTTTTAAAGTTTAAAGACGTAATGAAAATGTAATAGTAGTTCATAAGGTTAAAGAATATTTTTTCCTAAAACAAAAGGTATTTTATTTGAGTTTGAGAAAAACTTTTTTTTAAAAAAAAAAAAATTATAATCCCGATGCACAACGGAAAGAAAATTAAGAACTGCTTTTTAGATGATTATTTGAAGCCATGAAAATTCAAATTTTCATATAATTGATTTTTTTAAGTATAAATTTTCATCAAATTTCATGTTTATATTAGAGGCACTTGGCTCAAGAAAGCAGAATCAGGGCCATATGTTTACTACACGCATATAAATCTAGGATAGGCAGACTACTTTATTCATTGATAATCGGAAGGCAAAACCAATGACTTTTTGGGCATTCTATACAAGCATGACACATTGGACGACAAACCTTGAGAAGAAGTTGGTTTTCTGTTTAGTTATATATATTCCCTTCAATGTTTCAAATTTATTTATAATGATTTTATTTTTATTTTTTTTTCAATTTGATTTTTGGCCATAAAGTTGTGTGATAAAAGTAACTACTTATTAAGTACACGTTTGTGAAAAAAATGAAACAAGCTAGAAGTTCTGAAACTTACAAAGAAGTGCTACAAAAGACATAAAACAAAGTAATTAACAAACATATATTTTTTAATGTGGTTTGGGATTTTTTTTTTAAAAAAAAAAACTTCACTTACTCCCGATATATTACAGGTTTTGCAATGTTGAACTCGAATTATCAAAAGTTACAATGTGAGTATTCAATTTTTCAACCCTTTTTACTTTCACCTGTTAAGATTTTTTGTTAAATCTTAATAAATGATGCTAAAAAATTGTCAAAATACTATCTTTTACTTTTTTTTGGTTTTTTTTTTTAAAAAAAAAATTCATTAATGATAAATTTGTATTTTTATAAATGTTATCAAGGTATAAGACATGTTAGCCATGTGAGTTAAGACAAAACCCACATTGCAACTTTTGATAAGTTGATGTCAACATTGAAAAACCCGTGATACATCGTGGGGGCCGTAAAGTTAAGCTTCCCTTTTTCTTTTGTATTTGGTTGAAAAAAAATGTTCCGATATAATATAGAAGTGAAAACAATTTTTGTATTTTATGATGTTTGTTAATGTCATTGACTTAAAAACATATTTCTCTTTTCAAAATAAAAATATTAACAAACAACACTAATATTGCCTAATTTTAAGGTATATCTCCAAAAATAAGAAAAAATAAATAAAAAAGGTGTACTTAACCCTATACTAATACTAGTGAAGGCAGCAGTGTCGCATGCATGCATATAAATGTTGAAGAGGGGTCAGTCACAGTGCGACCTGCAGCCTATTGGGTGGTGGTGTCACTATCCACGCAGTTTTAGTATGAAGGGCATTTATTTTATGCTTTGCATGAGAAGAAGGGCTCCTTCAATGTGTCGAAATTACTGCATATAGACCTCTTACAAAGTCTTAATTGGTTTAAATTGTTTTTATTAGCTGACAAATAAAAATCATTAATGGACCTACTTTATTTTCTGCATAAATTACATGTATTTTGTTAGGTACGTAACATGCATATCTCTCTCTCTCTCTCTCTCTCTCTCATTATTTTTCAAACCAGTTGTACTAATTATTATTTTTAAATTACAGACCAATTTCCAGGCCCCTCTCCCCCTCCCCCATCCTCAAAGAGAGATAAGAATAAGTCTATATAATGTATAATATATAATATAAACAATTTTAACACTAATTAATCCTCTCTCTCTCTTCCTATATATATATATAGTTTTTTATAGCAGGTTCAAATTGATTAGTTTTAGGTTATTTATTTTCAAAAGCTTAAATTAGTAAAAAAGAGAGAATTTAATTTTTCTTTAACTAATATTCTATGAGAGGTAAGATGTAATTAAGTTTAAGCTCTTTTAAAATAAGTAGTAATTTAATACAAACGACGTTGACAGTTAGGATTTAATGCTTCTTCTGCTCGCCTCCTTCTCTTAAGAATGGTACCATACCTAACTTATTGCAGTATACACAATTAATAGAATTTCTTCTAATTAAGACTTTCCTCATTTTTAGCTTATTCAATTCTATAAAATTATTAGAATCATTATGATTAATTACAAGTAGGGGGGCGGAACCACCTGCTTTGAGGGGTCCCAAGCCCCCACAAAATCAGAAATGCTACCAAAAATTCTAAATTTCTTTTAATTTTATGTATTTTATTAAATGGACCCTCAAAATTAATTTTTATTTCTAAAATTTTTAATTTTGAAGTTATTGTCCAACCACCCCCCCCCCCCCCCTCCTCATACTATTAAGTTTCGTCCTTGCTGACTATAGTTCACCCTAAGAGCTTGCAAATTCTTTTTGCATGTGTCAAAACGTGAATAATTTGGATGTCAAATCAAAAGATGAATTAATATATATATATATATATATATATATTATATACTTATATATATATATATATATATATATATATAAATGAAACCCTTGACTAATATAAGTTTGGCAGGAATTGTAATTGTAAGTAATATGAAGGTTAGTTTGAAGGGCAATGAAAAGGAAAGAAGTAAACTCCCCGAAGTGATGAAAAAATAATAAGGTTTTGCCCACCACTCAAATGTCCAGTTGAGAACTCAAGTCTCCCCAACTAATCACAAACTTTTAACAAAGGTGCTTTTCGGTTGTTATTTTTTTAATTTTGATCCATTATTTTTAAAAGCAAAGATTTGAGGGCATTTAGGATTTTAATAATGTGATATGACTTATTGGTCCGTACGAGTAATGATGTGTCTCTCTGCTTCCCATCCTTAATTTATTATATTTTTATTTTATATTTATTTAATGTGGAAAGTAGGATGCATTTGATGGGCCATGGAAGCAGCATAAACCTCTGTGATCCCTCTTGCTGGCAAACAGGGGAGACCAGTTATTAGTAGAGCACTCCCTGGCTTGTTTTCCTACATGGAGCACCACTCTCAATTTATTTTATTTCCACCTTTTTTTTCTTTTCTTTTTTTTTTCCTTTGAATTTTGTGTACAATTGAGCTACGATCATGGCCAGCTTATTTTTCAAATTTATTTATTATACTTATTTTATATTATTGATGTGACATATTTTGAGTGTTAAAAAAGCAAAAACTCGTTACGTATTCTTTCACTATCATTCTACTATATTGATGCGATATTGGTTCTGATGCGGTATTGGTTCTGTTTGTTAACACCTCTTCCCTTCTCTTTTTTTTTTTTTTTTTTTTTTCTTTCTCTCTCAAAATCAACATCACTTTTAATATTTTATCAATAACTTTTTAATAATTTTTTTTTTATATTTTTTATATTACATCACTTACTTTTTATTACTATTCAAATAAAAAACTCACTAGAAAATAAAAATTTTTCACTTTTTCATACACAAAATTTAAACATTCTTCCTACTTTATATCACATCATTCACTTATATTACCATTCAAAACACCAAAAATAACCTTAAGAATTTAACAAACATAGCCATTATCTATTTACTTTTTTTTTCTTTTCTTTTTTTAATAATAGCTTATCTAAAAGTGGATTGACAAAAATATGTCTGTATAGTAAAATAATGGTATGGTATATAACATTACTTTTCATGAGAAAACACACATAGCCCCTGAAAATTAACAGTTATTAACCCATTCCAACTATCACTCATGTAGATATAAAATAAAATAATATAAAAGAGAAAGAAAAGATAACGAAAGAAGAGAAACGTGATGAAGCGTTAGGATTACATCTTGAATATTGAAGTATATAAAATTGTATTACAATGTTCTTATTTTATAGAAAGACTATAAGTGATGAATAAGTAAATCTAAACTAACTAAAGAATGAAATAAATCTTACAAGTAAATAGAATAAAGGATAATATAAAAAAGTAATGCTACATTTCCAATTTTCTTGTCAAACTCTATTCAATTTTGTATATGTGGTTTTTTTTTTTTAAAAAAAAAAAAAAGTTTGCTTTTATATTTGTGGAGCCAATTTTTGTTCACATATACAAAGTTTAATGGAGTTGGACAAAAAAATTTGAAATATAGCATTACTCAATATAAAATATTCTAACATTAATGGAAAAAATATAATAAAGCCTAATTAGATAATATATTTTATATGTCCTAAGATATTCTAACAACTCAATTATATATTATAAGTTTTCTCATCTTTTAATAATTAGAATTAAAATAAACAAAAAATGACTCACATGCATTACACACGAATTTATTTTACTTAAACTTCTCAAAATGTCATTGAAAATTATTAAAAATGTAATAACTTAAAAAAAAAAAAAAAAAAAAGGTGGCCAACCACCTTTCATCACGAGAGAGAGAGTGATATTCAATTCAAAATAGCTTTTAGAAACTTTGAAATATAATTGTCATTTAAAAAAAAAAAAAAAAACCTAGAAGATTTGTTTCCTTATGAAATGGTACGTATCAATTTAACAACTCAAATAGTTTTGGCACCAAATCCACCGTTATATATTTAAACTTTCACCGCTTATCTGAAATGGTAATTCAGAGGTTGTTTTTGTTAAGGTATTTTGAGGTGTGTTCTTTTGTTTTTGTTTGAAAATTTTTTATAATATAATACAAAGGTAAAAAAAAATACTATTTTTGTGTTTAAGTTATTTGTCAATATTTTTGTTTCTCGAAGTTAAAACAAAAGACAAAAACTATTCATAAGTTCTTTTATACTGCTTTTTAGAATGTGATTTTTATTTTTTGATTGTGATGTGACATAAATGTGAATATAATTTTAAATATTTCATGAATTGAGTTATTTAATAATAATTTTGCTTTTCTTTTGCTAAAAAGCAAAAAAGGGTCCAAACAAATATTAGCTAACTAATTCAAAAACTTTAACAAACCAAACCTTATATCTCATTTCTTGTAGTTTGATTGGAAGTTGCATTCAATCANAAGGTATTTTGGGGTGTATTCTTTTGTTTTTGTTTGAAAAAAATGTTATAATATAATTTAAGGACAGAAATTTCCTACAAACTGGTTTTTAATTCCTACAAATCAGCTTGTAAAAGTGACATGTGTCCTTTAAACATGTGAAAAACACATGTTTTATTATTAATGCTATTAAATTTCAGATGTTTTAGCACATGTTAATAATAAAACATGTGCTTCTCACATGCTTAAAGGACACATGTCACTTTTACAAGCTGGTTTGTAGGAAATTTCTGTCCATAATTTAAAGGTAAAAAAAAAAAATACTATTTTTATGTTTAAGTTATTTGTCAATGTTTTGTTTTTGGAAGATAAAACAAAAGACAAAAACTATAAATAAGTTCTTTTGTACTGCTTTTTAGAATGTAATTTTTGTTTTTTAATTGTGATGTGACATAAATGTAAATGTAAATTTAAATATTTCATGAATTGAGTTATTTAATAATAATTTTGCTTTTCTTTTGCTAAAAAGCAAAAAAGGGTCCAAACAAATATTAGCATACTAATTCAAAAACTTTAACAAACCAAACCTTATATCTCATTTCTTGTAGTTTAATTGGAAGTTTCATTCAATCAGATAAAGTCGATCTATCGATGATCTTATTATATCAAAATGAGTGAAATTAATTTGTTAATGTTGATGATGACACGTTCTTTATCCTATTTTTTTTTTCTGCACTTTATGCAAATATTATCTTCTGTGATTTTGATATTATATATTAAGTTACGTATCTAAGATGATCCAAATTTAATTTTATTATATATTTTAACATAATTCATCGTAAGATCGACCATAAGAAAACACATATTTGACTTTGACTTATGGGTCTCATCCAAAGATTGTTTTTGAGGCTATTTGTAGACTTCTAAAGTCAAAAGTGTCTATTCTCTAAATTAGTTACTAACTTTTAGTATGATAACTTATTAAAAAATAAAAAAAGTAAAAACTTTTAGTAATCTACAGCTTTAGACTAAATTTAACAAGATTGTGGGAAACATAAAAATATTCACAACAGATACCTTATAACTGTAGGTTTCGTTCTTTAAATTATATATATATATAAATTATAGAAAATCATTTGCAGTAATTTTCTTATAAGTTCTCTAAACAATGAATATGTTACAGTCCTATCCAATGTATAAGGTAACACAAAATATTTTATCTCTCATGATCTTCTCTCTTTGCCTTTTGTTGAAGACTGTATGAATTTTATAAAAAAATGTGAGAGTAAGTAAATAACTTATATTTTGTAAATATTTAACTCATATATTAAAAGATAATAGAAGCTATTTGTGAAATGTATTTAAATAGAGAAGTAAAAACTAATTTCATTCTTTAAATTTAGAAAAAATAAAAAAGAAGCCGTTGCGAGTACTTTTAAGAAATACGCTACCTTTATCTAAAGAAAAATAAGAGAAGAAAGACACTAAAATAAAGATACTACGGTGGCTCCTATGGTGGTTTTTAAACAAGCGTCCCCAAAAGAAGAAAAAAAATGAAAGAATGAAGAATGAGAAGAACTCAACCATTTCCATTGACAAGACAATATAATACATGAAAAACGCATGCAGTATTATAATTTTTACTATAACTTTTTTATAAAATTATGTGGCAGTCGATATGCATGATTGTGTCACGTATTGCCACGTGGATGAATTAATTTCAAATAATGAATTTGATTTATAAATTTAATTGTTTAGATGCTAACATAATAAAGGCCACGTCAATGTGTAAGAGATTTATAGTAAAAATTATAGTACATCTAACCATACTCATTAATATATGTATTATGTTATGGAAGAGAATATGAGCAAGTAAGGAAAGCAAGAGCGTCATTCATTCACTAATTGCAAATCAATTGTGAAAGGAAACTACAGTCAGAAATTATGTCGATCATCTACTACAAAAAAAAAAAAAAAGAAAAGATTTATGTCGACACTACTTTTTTCGACGCTTGTGCAAGATGCACTAAAACAAAATAGTGTTAATAATAAAAATAAGCGTTGATATTTTAATATAAACGCCAACAAATAAGTGCCGGTATACTGCTTATTTTTTGTAGTCCTCTTCTTTTTACATTGGTGACTTTCAAACAATCACATATGATACACACTATATATGTTACTATGGATTATGTCTCCCAATTTTCATATATAAAAACCCCATCATGTAGTCGATCGATCACCAAAAAAATATTTTTTCTTTCTTTATTTACCTTCTATCTTTTGATTTGTAACATGTTATCTTTGGTTGTTATAGTGCGTACGCTACTATATATGTGAATATTTAGGGTTGAATTGAACCCTAAATAATAGTAGAATAACTCTCCTACTTGCATGGTACATGCATAAAGGTAGAACATTTATATATATATGCTAAAATTGCGTTCCTTATTATGCGTCTTCATGATTTTTAGCATCTAGGCTTTACCAAAAGGCTAATGGGCTCCTCGAGAGGCACAGAAACCAAACCCACTAAAGTTTCTTTTTCTTCACTATATTATCTTATAAACATATAAGCAATGGCTAAAGTATGTTGCTCAAATTTCTTCTAAATATGACACTTGTAAAGTTTTGGACCAACTTTGAATGATTTGCAATGTACACTATTGGAGTGGTCATTCTATGGTTAGTATAAATGTTAATCCATGTTAGCAAACTTTAAAATCTTTCAAGACAATTCAGAACTTGGTGTGTATGTTAATGAATGTATGTTTTATTTGAAAAAGAGCAGTAGTATTTAGAAGCTAGATTATTTTATAATTATCATACAACTTAATGATATAACAGTAAAAATCAGCCATTAGATTAGTAATTGTAAAAAGAAAAAAAAAATTAAATGCTAATTTTCATTGTCATATCATCCTAGTTGTATGGTAGTCGTATAATAATGTACTAAATTGTATTATTCTTAAAAAAAATGTTTTGATGTGACATAAGTATGAAAACTATTTTCCTATTATTAAAATGATAAATATTAAAAACTATATTTTTATCTCACAATTGTGACGTGACAGTTTCAACAAACTTTGTTAAATAAAAAATAATAATAAATATTTGATTAAGATTGTCACATAAACATTGTTGGTTAATTATAAGATAAAAATATGATTTTTAGTATTATTCTATTAAGGGTGTTTTGCGTTAGAAGTTGCTTGTTAATATAAATGAAAAACAAAAACTTTAACAAGCTAATTTGATGTACTTGAATTCCCTATAGCCGAATAATAGGATGATGGTCCCCAATATCAAACAAAATTGAGTGAGAAGGCATAGAAGAAGATGTTGATATAAAATATTGAAAAATAAAAAGAATAGAAAGAAAATGTGAAGAACAAGGAAAATGGTGGTTGTACTATGATTCTCATCCAAATCATAGTAATGTCTCCCACCACCCCAATTACCAACATAGGTTATGAGTCAGCCAAGAGCCATCAGGCGTGTGCTCGCAATCCCATGCTCCATCACTTGCCGGTTTAAAAGAAGCCATCATTAAATTAATCCCCCCCATAAAACCACTTTCTTAAATCCATCCATCCAAACATTAAATAAATAAATAGTACACAAAACCCCTATAACCGTAGCTACTAATTCTATAATACTATCCTCATGTGGTGGCATGTTATTCAGCATTATTTTTGAATTTTTATTGTTTAACTTTTTTTAATTTATGTGGCACATTTATATCCACTTATTTATTTTTATTTATTTTTTAAAAGAGAAATTAAAAATAGGACAACAAATATAACGCTGGGAGATGAATAAAACAGAATGTTCTTGTTTTTATTTTTTTCTTACAAAAAGAAAAAATAAATACATGATAATAACAAAAAATGCTGGAAGATGAACAATCGAGAATGTTCTTGTTTGTTTATTTGTTTTTTTCTTTTTACAAAAAAAAAAAACTAAAAATAGAACAATAAAAAAAATGTTGGGAGATGAAGAACATATAATGTTCTTGTTTGTTTTTTTTTTCTTTTAAAAAATAATAAAAACATGACAAAAAAATGTTGAGAGATGAACAATAGAAAATGTTCTTATTTATTTTTGTATTTTTTTTTAAAAAAACAAAAACAAAAATAGTAAACAAAGAAAATGGTTGGAGATGAATAACAAAAAATTGTTTTTACTAGTTTTTTTTTTTTTTTTAAAAAAAGGGAAATTTAGGAGATGAACAACAAAAAATATGAAGTAAAGAAAAGAAAAAGGGAAAGAAGAGTAAGATGGAGGGAAAGTGGGGTAGTGTTGAGTAGTTCGATGCAAGGGAGAAAGAGAGATGGAGCCAAGTTGGAGGCAGGGTGACAGAGTTAGTGACACGCTCGAGAGAGAGAGAAAGTGTTGGGAGGCAGAGGCACGTGTCGTGGTCTGATCTGAAGGGAGGAGGAGGGCGTGTAATATTGTATCAATGCGTTGTTTGGCTGACTTCTCGATGAGTATTGCATGATGCTGAATGACCAGAAGACCACCACCACGTGTTGCGGTCTTCTTTCCTCTCCTCCATTTTCGCTTTCTCTGCCTTTCCCCCCCTTACCCTTACTTCCTCTCTATGGCTACCCTCACTTTTTCACCTTTTGAAATTTCAAACGCCTCATTCTCCTTTAATTGGTATACTTCATCATTCATCGGGCTTCCTATTTTAACATTTTCACTACCTTTTTTTTTTTTTTTTTATATAGTTATTGGAATGTCATATGCAGGTCTCTTAATATTGTGAAAAAAAAAATCTTCATACCAACAATGAGAATTAATTGCAATTCTTGAGTTAATTGATAAAAAATTTAGAGGTACATATTTTTTCTTTTATTTTTTGATTAAAAAAAGGACAGAGTTTCCTTCCAAACTGGGTTGAGGAACTTCCTACCACCTCCATCTATAAAAATACAAGTGTCCATCTTCATGGAGAGAAGCACATGTATTTTAAGTTGCACGGACAAAATTGTATACAGCAGCATGGCATTTTTTAAAAAAAAATTCCAAAAGCTTTGTTCCTTGCAATTAAAAAAGTGCATGTGCTCTCACATGCAAAATAGAACACTTGTCATTTTATAGATGGGTGTTGAGAAGTTCGTCCCAACCCAATTTGGAGGAAAACTCTGTCCTTAAAAAGATGTTTTTGTTTGATATAAAAATATAAGTAGTTTTATCCGGTTTATGTTTGGAATTGTTTGTTAATACTTTTAAAAATAGTCTGTTTGATGGATTGAGATCCATCGAATTTACCTAATTTGAGAACGTAATGTGAGAAATTTCATATGGGACTTATTTGTTCAAGTAAATGGTCGGGTAGTCTAAAATTTATTTGGACAAATAGGTCTTATATAAAGTTTCTTACATTACCTGCCAAAATTGCTTGTAATTTAGATAAATAATTGTTGTGAATCATTTTTCTCGTTTTTGATAACCCATTTTTGGGATTTTTTTTGTGTGAAATTTTGAATGAGTGTTTTTTGGTTTTTTTTTTTTGCAATGCCTTGCATTAACAACCTAGTGATAGTCATTTGTTTGAAACTTGAAAAGACAAATATGAGCAAAGGGTGCGTGTCACATACTATTGCTTCATGAAAATTGAAGCAGTCCATCAACCCATGATTTGTACGTTTTCTTTCAGTATACGTATTAGTATTTTAGACACCCAATTAGACGGTTCACTGTTGACAAAAAGGACATGTTATTAGTACAAAAATGAGAAAGGATTAACAAACCCCCTGCTTTCTGCTTTTTTGGTTAAAAAAAAAAAACTATTAAGAATTGTCAAACTATTGAATTTTAGCATAATAATAATTTTAAAAGTCATGTAAATAAATATAAAAATAAGAATATATGTAGTATTATCTGTCAAATCATAGATGACCTACTACTATATCGTATTGCAATACTAATTGTAGGTTGATTTTTAAGAAATTCCAATTTTCTGCTTAGATTTCATCCAATTTCATCAAAACTCGATGCTTATAAAGTTGAAAAATCTTAAAGCAAAAACCACTTTTGTCCGAGGTTTAGAATAAAGCTAAAATGGGTATTAGCAAAGTTTTGATAAATATTTTGGATTTTGAAAAAATGGAAATTGAGAAATTTTTTGAGGGGGTTATATTTAAAAAAGGTGTTTTATGAAAGAAAATTAGTGTGATAAAGTTTTGAGTAGTATTTTTGAAAAACAAAAAATTAATCAGTATTTCTAAAAAACTATAAGAAAGGTATAAAAAAAAAAAAAAGGTGAAAAAGGGGTTATCCAATAGAGGGCGCTAGCGATAGCCACCACGTTGGTGATATGTGTGACTGTAAGACGTATCTGGTGGCAACCATAGGGCTGCTAGGCAATTATGGCAGCAACTGTGGGATCAACATACGACTCTAACAACTACTATTATGGGACCGCTAGATGGATCTAGTGACCACCGCTGCGAGGTTGCTAGACAGATTAACGAGCACTACACTACCTACCGCTTTTTTATTTTATTATTTTTTTATACGTAACAAGCAACATCCATACATGAAAAAATGGATATGTGTTTAGTTATTTTTTTTAGAAGTGTTTTGTTTTTTGAGAAGTAATTTTTTTTAAAATGTTTTGTGGTTTATTTTGAAAAGTGTGCTAGTAGTAGGAGCTATATATATATTTGAAAAAATAAAGGGTAGGAGGGGACGACCAAATTGGCTTCTTTGTCTAGGCGTGACTATAATAGCACATACTTACTAAAAACCAATAATAGGAGGGACTTAGACAAGGAGACCACATATGCTCTTTCAAGTCGATTCAGTCATAGTCTGATCTAGCCCCACCGAGACAATAATGGACACTTAGCCGATGATGTGAAAATAATCCTAAGCGCTTCCCATTATGAAATTCAACCTTAAAACCTATCACCCACTAAACCGTATGAGAGTGTGTCAAGTGCCACTAGACCACCACCTTGGTAGTGGTAGGAGCCACATTTAAAAATTCTTTTGAATAATTCATATTTGAGAGTAGTTTTTAACATTTCATAAGCGAAAATAGTTTTTAAAAATTTTGCCAAACAAACTCGTATGATTTTTCTGTTAAATGTCCAACTAGAGTTCCGAATCCACATTTGGACTTTGCAACTAATTTTTCCTTAAATAAAACCATGCCAATTAAGACTAGATTTTTTTTTTCTCTTTCTTATATGAAATAAGAAAGTAATTAAATCTATTTGAACCCATCTGACACATGAGTTCTTTTCCTTCAGATTGTCTTTAAACTTAATTGGCGTCGAGCCACAATAATTCAAATATTCTCTGACTTCCTAAAAGCCATGCCCCGTGCTGACTGAGAGCCTCATCAGCCAATCCAAAGCCTCAAGAAGGCCTTTCCATCGGCATCGGGTCGGGGTACATGGTTTGACGGATTACTAATTTATGTTCTCAACGACCTTGTCGTACAGTGATGTTTCATTTTCTTAGAAAAAAATTATGCATTGTTGCAGGCATAAATTACAAACTCCTGGTTGTATACCCTACAATGTACATATGGGTTTTCGTATACAAAAATTATCGACTTGTGTGTGGATCTCTTAGAGCTTAGGACTTTTATCTCTTCTTTTTTTTTTTTTGTCCTTCTTCTTCTTCTTGAGCGGGGAGTGGATTAAGATTGTCGGAGTACAACAATATCGATCTGCTTATGTAGATGGCTCTTGAAATATGTTTTACGGAATGTGATTTTGAATGCCATAAAAAACCTTAGCTTCTTTATTTCATTAGATACCAATTGATTTTCAAATGAGATAGCCAAATGCCTGATCCAACAAATGGTATTAGAGCCAAGGTTATGAGTTCGAGTCACTGGAACGTCACTTTGAATGAGGGATTGTTGGGTGCAACAGTGCCACTACTCATGTGCACGGCTCTTAAATATGTTTGGCGGAGTTCAATTTTGAATAATATAAAAGGCTTTGACTTCCTTGATTACCCCGGCACCAATTAATTTTCAAATGAGAATGATTAGAACCTGACCCACTCTAATTTGGGGTGGTTCATACAAAATGAAAGTCAAGATGATGATCAAGTTGATGAGGTTATTGATGAGTAATGCTATTTAGTAAACTGTTATACGAATGTCATCACAAGTTGAAAATATCAAATATAAGATCACTATTAAACCACATTGTAAAAAAAAAAAAAAATCAAAAATAAAAAAAAATTTTGTTTTTTTAATTTTTATGCCAATATTCATTTTTAATTATAGACAGTCCGTATTAAGCAATCTACCTAAAAGCATTACTCAGAGACTTTATAGGGTTTTTTTTTTTTTTTTTTTTTTTTTTTTGTGTGGGATACTTAATAAAGAAGAGGCTCAACAAACCATACAACAATGGGCCGGTGCAACCCAACAAAAGTAAAGTAAACAAAAATAAAGGAATGCATCTAGGGGTGTTCTGTCGGTTAAGTCGGTGTCCAAAATAGCATTTGTCGCCTTTCCCAAATCACAGTCGGTAAAAGTCGAAAATTGGTACCGACTTTACCAGCGCATGTGGGCTTATTTCGGCCTACCGACAATTACCTGACTTTTGTCGTAAACGGTTCGGAAATGTAGGTTTAAATCGGGTCAAGTTTGGTTCGGCTGGGGTGCCCATGCCACTTTTGGGGCCAATTTTAGGTTTGGCCTTGCAGCCTATTCGTTTTTTGGGTCGAAAATAAAGATTTCTAATATGACCATTTTTAAAAAATTATGAATATTTTAAAATATAATATGACCCAATAATATAAAACCTGGTTTCAAATTTACATTCGCATAATCAACATCTCACAAACCTATAGTCGGTATTTACATTCTCATAGTGACATCATAAAATACTTTAAAAAAATTTTACAAAAACTCTTACAAAGTGATGTGGCACAGTATACATAGATTTCTCAAATTGAATTTTTCCAATTTCCAATTAATATTGATTATGAGAATTTGAATTCGTTAAAGTGCGGTTAAAATCGGTAGGCGGTCGCACAAAACCATTTTTCGCCTACGACCGACAATTGTCGAAAATTTTTTTTTTCTTCCGCCTAACCGACCCGCCAGTGGACGGTAGGCAGTCGAATTCGTCCG
>FXXK01002118.1:1892-31745 GCA_900184695.1 Betula pendula
GTGAATAGCCTGATTGGTAGTGGCCTCCAATTTCTGAATAGCTTGACTGGTCTGGGCATTGGTCTGTTGTTGCGCAGTCAGAAATTGGAGTATGGCCCCTTCAAGATCAATCTTTTTCGGCTCTGGATGTGGTTGCATCACTTGTGGAGGAGCCTGATAATTACCCCCTGCTGAAAATTTCGTGGTTGCCCTTGTGGATTCTGCACATTCTGATTAGTACTCCATGAAAGATTAGGGTGGTTTCGCCACCCTGCATTGTAGGTGTTGGAGTATGGATTGTTCTTCGGAGGAAATCCACCTTGTCCCACATAGTTGGCCTGTTCTTGATCTATAAATGAAAACATAGGACAAGTCTCAGTGGTATGGTTAGAATGAGAACATATGGCACATACCTCGACTTGTTGTACTTGCTGAATTGGAGAGATGTTGTGTGATGTCATTGCTTTCACAATCATGTCTAGCTTCCTCTCCATTGTCGCCATTTGAGATTGGACTCCATTGTTAATATTGACTTCATACACACCCTTTCCTTTGAGTCCTTGCTTCCCTCGGGATGAGAATTGTTGGGAGTTCTCGCTCAAAGTCTCAAAGAGCTCTATGGCTTCTTCACTACTTTTCTCCATCAGCATGCCTCCACAAGCTGAATCCACAAGACTTTTTGCTTAGAATTATCTAAACCTTCAGTAAATGCTGTACTGATCTTTGGGATAAGTTGCTGATGTGGACATTTGATAACGTAGCTCATTGAAGTTCCTCCCATGCCCGCGAAGAAAAGGTCTCCATCTTTTTGTTGCGAAGGTCTGAATCTCCCTCCTCAATTGCCTAAGTCCTTTGGGCTGGAAAAATTTCTTTAAAAATTTTGTGGCCAACTCCTCCCAATTGTTAATAGAACCTGCAGCCAAAGAGTTCAACCACAACTTAGCATTATCTTTTTAATGAAAAAGGAAAGAGAATTAACCTGATATGTCTTGGAGTTAAGCCATGAATTTTTGCCGTCTTGCAAAGATCAAAGAAATCTCTTATGCTGCAAGTATGGATCCTCGGAGGGTGTGCCTCTAAAATGTGGTAGCATGTTGAGTAAAATGAGGGGATAAATTTGAAGCTGCCTTTGTGCATTTGGTTGGTAAGGCGATGCATGATGGTTGATTGAGGTTTGGTGGAATGAAAGAACTTTTCATCGGTTTCCGCTTGATATTGATTCTCAGCCATCTTTCCTCAACTTCAAATCCTCTTCTTTTCTTCGGAGTTGTCTTTTGGCCTTCGAGGTTGTCGAAATAGTTCGCTTCAATCTCTGGATTGTATGGAATAACAGCTAAATTCTGAGATCGACGTCCTTGCCATGGGCAAAAATCAAATTCTGCAGTGGACTGCAGCTTCAGTGCTGAATTCTGCAAAAACTTTAGCAAAACAGATTAAATTTTTTTTTTTTTTTTTTTTTTTTTTTTTTTTTAGAGATGCAGAAACAAAATAACTTAAAATAAAAGGAAAAACTTTAAAAAACACAATTTACGCAATCCGCACGGCGCGCCAAAAACTTGTTGTACAATTATCCACCTAAATAAATAGGCGAATAAATGCACGTTTTACTCGCAAGTGCACAAGATCAAAACGATAGTATAGACGGCAAATACGATATCATCCCACGAGGATTGGTTAAACTATGTTTAAAAAGAAATTCCTAAGAAGATATTGTTGAATGGAACGATATTAAAGATTGAATTGAATATATAAGAATAAAGGGCTAAGGGCTTGATATCCACCGCTAATCATACTCAAATAAGGTAAACAATATGCACAATGCTACAACCATATCAAGATACTCAATGTTTGCCAACCTAAGGGCATGGATCTACTCCTTAGGCTATTGATCTCCCTAAGCAACGAGTTAGGCATGGCATTTACTCTAACTCTTTTCTTTCTCAAAGGATTTAGCATGGCATCTACTAAGTTGTTCTTCAAGAAAGGCATAAAACTATGGAGATCGACAAACACATGGAGCCTAGAGCATGGCATCTACTCCGGTTTTCCAGTTGATTAATCCAAGAACCTGTGATAGGGGTTCTTTTGTTACTCTTATTAGGCCCAGGACTCGGCCATCCAAATGACCGTAAATAACATATCCATACCACAAGCATATGATGATCAAACACATACATGATGAGGAATTCAAGAAAATCGAAAATAATCAAGTTAAACATCAAAATATGAATTGTAGCAAGACAAATTGAAACCTTAAAGAGACATGATTAGGGCTTCAATCAAGCCCTAACTAAAGTATTAGCTACACATAATTTAGATGAAAATCATCCCTATAAGAAAATAACAAAGAAAAACTAAAAAGAAAGAAAGAACTAAGAAAAATCCTTCTTTGAAGCCTTTGATTCTTCTCCTCAAGCTTGTGTCTTTGTTTTGGAGGACTTAGGGGAGTATTTATAGAGTTTAGGAACAACCCTAGTCAATTTCGTGCACCCTAGGAAGTCCAAAATCGAGTTGGAGTAGGTTTAAGATCTTTCCAAATCGGGTTCTGCCGACTTTACTGTTCAGCGCGCAAGATGGCTCGAGCTAAACAGGGATATGGCTCAAGCCAAACAGGCATATGGCTCGAGCCAAACAGGGATATGGCTCGAGCTAAACAAGGATATGGCTCGAGCTAAACAGGGATATGGCTCGAGCCAAACATGGATATGGCTCTAGCCAAACAGGGATATGGCTCTAGCCAAATTCTTTAGCTTTTCTCCAACATCTCTTCTGAGTCCGGAACTTGATGGAATTAAGTGTTTTTCTTCCAAAACCTACAAAATAAGGGAAAAACACAAAAACAACACAAAATATCATATTATAATGAAACTAAGAGATTAACATATGTGAATTAAGGGGCTTGAATGTTTAACATTCAGCACTTATTAGTAATGATCAAGAAGTACACGGGCAAATGGCGAATGTGCGTCAATTTCACCAACCTTAACAAAGCTTGCCCCAAAGGTAGTTTCCCACTCCCAAGGATCGATCTTCTGGTAGATTCTATAGCAGGCATAACCTCCTGAGCTTCATGGATGCCTTTTCGGGCTACAATCAGATTCGAATGCATGAGTGTGACCAAATGGAAACCTCTTTTATTACAAATCGTGGACTAAAAATGCCGAGGCAACTTATTAGAGCTTGGTAAATGCAATGTTCAAAAACCAGATAGGGAGGAATGTGGAGGTTTACGTGGACAATATGTTGGTAAAGAGTTTGAAGTTTGAAGACCATCTGTCGGATCTGCAAGAAGCATTTGATGTTTTGAGGCATTACAAGATGAAGCTTAACACCATGAAATGCGCTTTCAGTGTCTCGTCGAGGAAATTCCTGGGTTTTATGGTCTCCCATAGAGGCATCGAGGCCAATCTGATAAAGATAAAAGTAGTTGTAGAAATGGAATCCTCCCAAAATACGAAGCAGTTGCAACGGCTCACTGGGGAGATTGCTGCCCTTAATAATTTCATTTCCAGGTCTACGAACAAGTGCCTGCCTTTCTTCAAAATCCTGAAAAAATCTTTCATGTGGGGGGAAGAATGCGAAGAAGCCTTCCAGTGGTTGAAAAGCTACTTGGCTAACGCTCCACTCCTTAGCAAAGCTATAGAAGGAGAACCACTATACATTTACCTCGCGATATCTGATTCTGCTGTTAGCTCAGCTCTAATCCGAGAGGACTAAGGAATACAGAAGCCCGTGTACTACATCAGCAAGGCCCTCCATGGAGCCGAAACAAGATACCCACAGATTGAGAAGCTTGCTTTTGCGCTAATTGTATCAGCAAGAAAGTTAAGACCATATTTCCAAGCGCACACTGTCCGAGTGCTAACCGACCACCCGCTCAAGAAGGTGCTGTTCTAGCCCGACACGTCGGGATGTTTGGTCAACTGGGCAGTTGAATTAGGTGAGTTCTACATCGAGTATCTACCCAGAACAGCCATCAAGGGCCAAGCCATGGCCGACTTCTTAGCAAAGTTCTCTAACCTTGGTCACCAAGAAGACCCGCCAGCAGATAATATGTGGATAGTCGGCGTGGATGGATCGGCAACTAGAAAGCGAAGCGGTGCCAGAGTAGTCCTGACAACCCCAGAAGGAGAAGAGATCAAGTACGCGATTAAGATGAGCTTCAAAGCCACCAACAACGAAGTAGAGTACAAAGCGGTGGTCGCAAGACTGACAATTGCTCACGACCTTGAAGCTAGAAACGTAGAAGTTCGCACTGACTTCCGTGTGATCACCCAGCATATTTGGGGAGAAGATGAAGAAATACCTGGGCAAAGTTCAAAAACTTGCAGCTCAGTTCTCGCATTTCTGCGTAAAAAAGGTCCCTAGGGAGGAGAATGAAGAAGCTGACAGGCTAGCCCGAATCAGGTCGGTGCAAGAAGTGGAACTTGAGGCCTGCTTTGAACAGGTTCGCTTGTTACCAGTACCATCCATTGTTGACAGTTCTGAATTTTGCGAATTAAAAAGCCCCCCAGAGAGGGCTAAGGAAATATTCTAGTACATTATAAAGGGACAACTCCCGGAAGATCGAAAAGCTGTAGCCAGAATACGGTTGAAGGCCTTCAAATATACAATTGTTGATGGGTCCCTATATCGAAGGGGCCAGACATTGCCTCTCCTTAGATGCTTATCCCAAGATGAAGCCAACTATTTCCTAAAAGAGATTGATAAGTGCTGAATGTTACACATTCAAGCCCCTTAACTGGCATATGTTAAGCCTTAGTTTGTATTGTAATCTAATAGTTTGTTTTTTTTTAGTGTTTACGTATTTTGTAGGGCTTAATGGAGAACACAAGAAATTCTATCAAATTCGGGCTTAAAATACATCAACTTCTGCAAAGCTGCTTACTAATGACCTTTGTGCACTCTTTTGACCATAACTTTTAGCTCAAAACTTCGATTGAGGCAAAGTAAAGAGCATTGAAAAGAAGACTCAAAAAGGAACAATTCATTAAGCAAAATAATGGGCGCTAGAGTGCCCAAAATGGTGATCGAGCGCCAAAAAGTGGGGATCGATCCCCATCGGTTCTTTCAGAAGCATCGCAGATTAGTTCCGCAACTGACTTTTATGTACTGTTTTAGCCATAACTCTCAGTACAAAACTTGGATTGAGTCAAGGTCAAGGGCGTTGGAAAGAGGACTTCAAGATGAACAAATGCTATTTTATGTGAAAGATCAGATTCAGAAGTCTTGTCGGTCAAAAATGCTTGTGAAGTCCATGAACCTTCTAGAAGCAAAAATTTCTGCATATATGAAAAGATCTCAAAAAAATTATCGACAATTGCGGCTTAAGAGATAATTGTGGGCGCCGACTTCTCTCTTCAGAGAAGCCCCAGCTCATTTGACTCAAGATTTTTCCTTAATCTTTATAATATCTTTAAAGTCTCTTCCTCTATAAAGAGAAAACTCATCCGAGAGAAACAAAAAAAGAAGGAAAAGAAGAGGCAGAGAGGGTTTTGGGAGATAAAGTTATGATTTTTGTTGTTTTAGTTTAATTTTTTAGCTTAATTTATATTGTTTTCTTGCTTTGGCGGTAGGTAGAACTCGACCCATAACTTCAAATCTCCTTAGGAATTAGTTTTCTCCAATCCCATGGAGATTCTCAAATCCTTCATGAGGAACTAAACTCTTTGTAGGGTTTGATGTAATTCTTTTCATGAGGTTATGGGTTGATTCTATTTAGTTAAGATTTTATGCATTTGGTATAATGATTGTATAAGCCCAAGGATTGATCTTCATGATATACCATTTGAGATGAAAACATTTTTCTTGTCTATGAGAAATTCTATGAAGTCTTGAATGAATTTAATGTTTTCAATGTCTTTGATTGAGGAAACATAGGCTTTGCAATAGTGCTTTTAACATAATTTTATGTGAGTTTGATAGGGTATGCTAGAGACCACGACTCAATCCACACTTAGAATAACTTAGAATAGGTGAAAAGTGGAGTGGAAACCTATGATACTTTATACTTTTTTCATGAAATTGTGTAGGCTATTGAGAAAACTTATATTGCATGCTAGGGAACACGAGTTATTTCACATGTAGGATGTTAGGTGAGTGACTAGTGCAAAACTATGATGCTTTATTATTTTCTTTCGGTAGTATTTTCATGTTGAGTTCGTTGTAAGGATTAACAACCTTTACACACTCATATTATGCTTATGTTAAAGATCCATGCTAGATATAATATGTTTATATCTGCTTTCACTATTATCCTTTATGTTAATTTCATTTATTTTTATGTTATTTATGTTTATGTCATTTACATTTAAAATCCAAAAACATCTCTTTTCATGAGTTGAGTTAAAGAAAATTTTGAAAGCTTGATAAGTAACCATCACAGTCCCTGCGGATCGATACCCTCTTTTTAAAGCTATCCTACAAAGGTGTGATCTATCGCAAGTGGTTTAATAAATTTTAAAGTTGAGCGCTTGCTCGCGTATCAGAGATCCATGGAGGTGTGTGTGGGAGTCATTCGGGAGGACGCATCCTTGCCCATAAAGCCGTCAGAACCGGCTTTTACTGGCCTAAGATGTATCAACAGTCCATGAAGATGGTGAGAGGATGCGATAAATGCTAGAAGTTTGCCAATGATCAGAAAAGTCCCCCCGAAGAGCTCACTTCCATATCCTCGCCATGGCCTTTCTCCTAATGGGTGGTCGACATTGTAGGTCCTCTTCCACCCGGAAAGGGAGGGGTGAAATTTATGATAGTAGCAGTCAATTACTTCATGAAGTGGGTAGAAGTGGAAGCACTTGCCCACATCACCTCGTAGAACATCACTTGATTCCTTTGGAGATCTGTAATCTGTATGTATGGACTTCCCACGCCTTTGTTACTAATAACAGGAAGCAATTCGACTGCTAAGCATTCTGGGAATGGTGTGCCAATTGCAAAACCAGAAATTACTTCTCAGAGCCAGTACATCCTTAGGCTAATGGACAGGTGGAAGCCACTAACAAAACCATCTTCAAGATTTTAAAAAAGAAGCTTGAAGATTGAGAATCAGTATTCTAGTCATAGTCTTAACCTATTGGCGCACGAACTTGACATTGAGAAGCAGTTTTCTAGTCATAGAGGTCTTAACCTCTTAGCGCACAAACCTGACATTGAGAATCAATGTTCTAGTCACAAAACCAGATCTCGCTCACTCCACGCTGGGCCTTGCTCCAGAAGAGGCATAAAAAGCCTCCCTTGCCGAGGCTGAGTGGAAGACTTTGCCCATATTGGGAGAATGAGGGCCGTCATCGTCCTCCGCGACTTTGCCGCCGCCTAAGTTGGCGTCACGGTCCTCCTCCTCACCCCCGAGGTCCAACGGAGCTCCGACCTCCCCTTCCTCTGGGAGATCGAGCGCCCGGTCCAGAATAAAAGGAGGGTCACCCCCAGAATGGTCAGAAGATCCAAAGGAATGGTTGTCAGTGGAAGAACCTGAAATCTGTATTCTCCCTACTGGTGCCGGGGTGTTGGCTTTCGCGGTGCCAACTAGGCCTCGAATCCGGCCACTTTGGCGAGAACCTGGTGGGGCATGAGGAGCCGGAACCCTCCACGGTCCTCTCTTAAGCGCGTTCCCGTCCATGACTTTGGATTTCAGAGCAAGCAAAGACATTTAAAAGGTGCAAAGAAAAAACAGAATGCAAACATAAAATAAGAGGACAAAACTCTTCTAAATAGACGTCTTGGCCGAAAGCATCCAAGGGGCAAGTTTCTTGAAAGCTTGGTCAATATTTATTGTGCAAACTGCATTCATTAATGCCTTTGGCAAACACCCTTTGAGTTTCCAAGAAGAATCATGTACAAGGAAAGAAAAAGAGTACAAGGTGCGAAAGAGCCTGAGTAACGCCCCAAAGCACGCTGGCTGCACTCATTAAATCACAAGAAATTCAAAGGTCTCATGGTGAGGCCCAATCCGAAGTACCCCTAGCGAGCCTATCTAATCTCTGGGCCCAATCCCCCTATCAGAAAGAAGATAGAAAAATGCAAAAGCAAGTAAGGCAAACGGCAAGTATTAAAGTGGCAAAGAGATTAAAGACAACAACAAACTAATTCTTTAGTAATTAATACAAGAAGTTCGGATGAACAAGCAATATATGTAATTGCTAAGGAGGAACCCCACTGCTACTTCTAGGTGCAATCCCTATCCCATCTCCAGCCTCTTTAGGAGGTACATCCTCGTACAATTGGCAGGACTATAACCCGATAGCGTTTGGCAACTCCTCTAGCCCGATCATTTTGAGCTCGTTCAAAGCCTTAGGGTTGGGTTCAACGTCGTGGATGGTGATAGTTGGAACTCAGTCTCGTGACTCCTCATCCATCGCTATTGCGCGGAAGGTGTCGAACCCCCATGCAAACCCATGAGCCCAAGTACGGTTCCTAACTTTGTAAACTTGTGCAAGTTGGCATTTGTACCTCTGCGCTTTTTCGTACTCGTCACATTGCTTCCGCAAATGTCGTTCTGACAGGGTAATAGCGTTGCCTTCCCTCATTCGAAGGTCAGCAACCTCCTTATCTAGAATTTTAACCTTGTCAGTTTCTATTAGGATGCGGCTCTGGGTGTTGTCCAGTTCCCTCTAAATAGAATTATAGTCAGTCTCCACAGAAGACAAATTGCGCGACAGGTTTGCTATTTTTGCTTTGTATCCTGCGATAAACCCCTTTTGCTCATCGACAACCCCTTGTAATCGCGACAAACGGTCAGATAACTCAGGACTCCACTTCTGCCGCCTTCACGAGTTTAAGCCCAAGGTCGGCAATGGTGCTCTCCAGTTTAGACTTGGCGATATCAAGTCTGAGAACTTCGGAAGTCAATTTGTCGATCTTTAGTTTCCCGACATCAACTGCCGAACGAAGCTGGTCATACTTCGAAGACCTTTCCTTAAGGACTTCCTGCCTCCTAAGGACTTTGGAAAGCTCTTTATCTCGATCTTCTGACCTCTTCACTAGTTCACGGTTCTGGGCCTTTAGAATCGTAACCTTGGACCGAGTCCCTGAAAGTTCGTCACCACAATCTTCTAAATCCTTCGCCAATCCGAGGTTTCGAACCTCTAGGGAAGCAATTAAAGATCGAGCTTCCGAAAGCTCACTTTCCTGAACTTCTAACTTCCTCGTCAACTCAAGGAAGAGATCCTAACTGGAACACAAGTGGCTACCAAGTGAATTAGCGGCAACTAAAGAATCCTTTAGAGTTGAATAAAGTCAATATAGGGTTCGAGTTACGGGAGCCTAAAAACTAGTAAAAGCAATTTTTTGTACCTCGAGTCAGAGGACGAAGAGAATGGATTGGATTTTCATGAGACCCGACCATTTCCCACCACATGGGACCACCTAGAGGAGTAGCCTCGGGCACCGAACCTTCAGGATGGAGATCATGAAGGACACTAGAATAGGAGGGGGTTTCATCGGCAATGGGTTCAGTTTTAGGGGGGTACTCGCCCTGGGCACTTCCTGCCACGAGCACAAAGCCTGCATCCTGAAGCTTGGACACATCCTGAGCATCAAGAGAGTCCCGAACCCCAGAAGAAACAGCTCTTCCATCCATAGTGGCGGCCGCAAAGATAGGTTCAACTTCCTCCGCTTTAGAGGCAGCCGCAGCATCCCCAGCCTCGGGCAATTCGAGGATGACAGTGACATTTCAAACCTCAAGGACAGAATCCACCCCACTCATAGCCGCATTCGCTTCAACCTTCCTAAAAGCTAAGGCTGGTCTGGCCATCTCCATCCGAACGATGGTTCCACCTAATGACACTGGCGAAGCTGTTGGCGATGAGACTAAATCTCCTCTTCCCTCTTAGCTAGGGAGCGCCTCTTTGGGGGCCAATTTTGAGCTAGCCCCCCTTCTAAGGGGTTCTCTTCAAGAAGCGTCACGAACTCGGATTTCTGGCTCTCTTTTCTTAGGGGAGGGGAGAGAATCCCTATCCATCGACTCTTTCGGAGCTTTCCTTTTGAATGCTAGGGACCCTCTCATCAGAAGAACATCATCCTCGTCCTCAGTTAGGCTGTCATTGAGAATAACCAAACCCTTTGTGAGGGGGGAAGCTTGCTCCCCTTTCGAGCTTTCCTCTTTAGATGAAGCTAAGGAAGCCTCCCCTTTAGCAGAAGAAGCGGATGCCTCAGTTTCTTCAATAGGCGTGGGGTCGGGGTTTCGAGATCTTGTTTTGCTAGTCTGGCCCCCAATTTCTCCTTTCTTCTCAAGCCCGAAGAGCACATCGGGAACCTTGGTCATCCCTACGCATTTATGCTCAGAATAGCCTAAATACTTATGTAACAAGGCAAGGTGAAGTAAAAACCCCAAGTTCAATTCTTCACTTTTTTCCTTCAGATGCTTCAGGGACCAAGTGACCATCTGATTAACTCTATCCTACTGAATGGCCATCAATCTCGGTTTCGAAAACTTCTCTGATGTCACTTCCTTCCATTGGCGAGGAACGCGAATTTCGAGAAGGCAACCTCACAGAATACTTGGAAGTTCCCATCCTAACCCAGAGATGAAGAAAAACGAGGATTCAAAAATGAGGTTGTTACTCCAGGAACTTGATGTTGAAAAGAACCTCTTGTTCCGGGCCTGGATGATCCAAGTGTGGTCGTACTTGACCGGGCGAACAGGTTCAAAAATTCTGGTGCAGAAAGATGGATGCCTTCCCCTAAAACCATCGGCCACGCCACACAATAGGCAAGTACGTTCCACCACCCGTTTGGCTTCAGTTGAGTCTACGCCGTCCCTAAGATGTGTAAAATTTCCCGAACCACAAGAGGGAAGGAAGACTACGGCCGACCTTAAGGGCTATCTCAAAAATGCCCTCCTCGTTCTCTAAAACGTTTTTGTCGATACTTTTGTTCGGCTTGGGGATCTGAATATTCACATCGTTTAGGATCTCATAAGTTTCCCTTAACCTCTCGGCGTCCTTTGGCTTTAGGGAGGACCGCCACTTAGAAGGGGCACCAAAAGCATCGAGCCTCAACGACTTTGTCATGGAATTCAAATGGGAAATCACAAATCAAAAGCCTAGAGTGTGAAATTGGTTGTGGCAAAAACTAACAAAAAAGGAATGACAAAGAAGAACCCTCAACAAAAAAGATAAAATCGAATCTTCTCTACATGAGCGTACTTATATGCGCCAGAATAAATTCATCTTGAAAGTGTGTGGAAGAGGAGAAGACATGTGGAGCTATCCAGAAGGGGAGTGCGACATTTGAGGCAACTCGGGAAATGAATCGACTGAATTTTTATCGTCAACATTCTTTATAATAAGAAAAACCCTTCCGCCATTCTCAGGACATGACACGAAGGGTTTTGGGGGTTAACCATAGGGAATTGGGCCTGAAGAGATAACAGCCCAATTCCATCTGCCAGCCCACTTTGTTAAGAAATGTCAATACCCACAAAGGGTCGGCTAGTCTTCTAAGGTAGTCTTCTAAGGTTCGGTAACACCCTTAAGAGGCCGAACCAACTTTGGTTCGGTTTCTAGTCAAGAGTTATAATAGAACTTGATGTAAAAAGGACAAGGTCTAAAAGGACAAGCATTTGAGGAAGCCGACCTCGATTCACACCCTTGCATATCTTTAGGACACACCAGCCTCAGGGACGTTGATGGATGTGACATGTGAACCGCAATTTGGACACCGTGGACCAATACTCAGCCAACATTTGACATATCTTTGACTAATCTGTACAAGCGTAGGAGTAGAAAAGATAACCTAGGGGCTCACAGCATGAAGCACATTAAATGAGCCTTGGGAAACATGCGATTGAATATAAGGAAAAGGGGAGCACGTCAAACAGGTAAGTAACACAAAAAAACTAAGAACTACATCCATGGATCTTTCTTTCAACAAAAGGGTTGATAACTGATTTTGGTATTGAAGCTATCTCCCGCCGGCCAACTCCGGCAAGCTCTTATGTCTAATTATTCTTTGTCTGCAGGTTGACAAGTCACCAAGCTCGGAAACTGTCTTTACAGATACAATTGGTAATTTGGTATGGATATTGACACTATAGTGGTAGTTTAATGGGGGTATGTATACTTTCTCCATTTTTTATAATATAAATATGAAAAAGTAAATTAATGTAATATAAATATGAAAACTATTTTTGTGTTTTTTTGAGTATTTTATGTTTAGATTGTTTGTTAATATTTTTAATTTGAGAAGAGAAAATAAAATATAGAAATTTTAACGGACAGAGCAAAGAAAAGTTAAAGTTGGTTGCTATGAATTACTGATGGAAATTTATGACATAAATTATGAACTTGACACGAAATTAGCAAGTTAAAATTTTATATAATTGGGTTCGAGTCAATTCAAATCGATACAAATTAACTCGAACTGACTCATTTGTTAAACGAATCAATCTCGAGTCAACTCGCTTAACGTAGGGATGGCCCATATAATTAGTATTATTCATATTAAAATTTTTCTTTACAATTAAAAGACAAAACCCTAAAAAGTAAACAAAAACCATGGTCTGCACCACCAGCCATTAATCTCTAGTCTCTTCTCTTATTCTCATTTTCTCTTCTCTCCCTCTCTCTGACACTTTCTTGTCGTGAAGAAACCACGTTGTTGCCTCAGTAGCACATCCCTCTTTCGAATTCTAATGCCTTGCTATGAAGAGCCCACGTTGTTGCATGAGCATGTTGTAGATTGTATTATGAATTATGGACTATATTATGAATGCAATAACTAATATGAATGGATGTAAGATGATGGTTGGAGTGGTTGGCTTGTTCGAATGGATTGAATTGAAATGGACTTGTATGAAATATTAAGCAATTCGAGGTTGCTTGGCCTCCTTGTACAAACTATGTCTTAACAAGGTTCTTTCTTACCTTTTCTATATATTGGGCTTTATTTTATACACCTTCTCAGTTTACATGAGTCAACTAACCTACTAATAGAAAGCCTATTACAAATTACCCATTTGACAAACTAACAAATTACCCAAACACATAGCTTTAACAAACTAACAAACTACAAAACGCATAGCTTTGTATTCAACCAAATACAAAGCACTAAAACGCAAGACTATTACACATACATTGCACATCTATCCAAAGTGGACCCTAGTTGCATCCCACCTCTTCTTTGAGCTTGTCTTTGTTTGACATGTGGCCTCGAGATGCGCAACCTCTCTTCATTCCACAACTCGCTTTACTTTCCCCATTTTGATTTCTATCTTCTTGTTTCATCTTCCTCTTTCATCTTCTTTTGAAAATAAACCTTAAATCAAATATTGCTTGCCAGTTGTAAGGGTGTACAAAGTTTTATATGACAAGTTCAGCTTTTTGGTCTTTTATATCTATCTTGTCAGTTGTATGGGTGTATAAAGTTTTCTTATGCGTTAGTACATAAGAAATGTGTCATTTCCACATTCTAAAATTTATTCCGTTGAGGCTCTCGACCTTTGAGGAATCAATACCGCTTTTAATAGCTATTTTAAAATGTAAATTTTTGTGCAAATATCCATCTAAATAAATAGGCGAATAAATGCAAGTTTTACTCGCAAGTGCACAAGATCAAAATGATAGTATAGACGGCAAATACGAGATCATTCTCACAAGGATTGGTGTAAATTATGCTTAAAGAGAATTCCCTAAAAAGATATTATGAATAAAACGAGATAAAATATTGAATTGAAATAATAAGAAGATAAGGTAAGTCTTCGATATCTACCGCTAATCATACTCAATTAAAGTAAACAATATGCATAATGCTACAATTATGTCAAGATAATCAATGTTCGCTAACCTAAGGGCATGACATCTACTCCTTAGGCTATTGATCTCCCTACACAACAAGTTAGGCATGACATATACTCTAACTATTTTCTTTCTCAAAGGATTTAGCATGNGCATCTACTAAGTTGTTCTTCAAGAAAACATAAAACTATGGAGATCAACAAACACATGAAGCCTAGAGCATGGCATCTACTCTGGTTTTCCATGTTGATTAATCCAAGAACCCGAAATTGGTTCTTTTGTCACTCTACTAAGCCCAGGACTCAGTCATCCAAATTGACCTAGATAACAATCCACACATGTTATATGCATAAGATGATCAAACTCATACATAACCCATATAAAGAACAAACAAAAACCAGAAATTAATCAATTAAACATCAAAACATGAATTGTAGCAAGACAAATTAAAACCTTAAAGAGATATGATTAGGGCTTCAATCGAGCCCTAACTAAAGTATTAACTACAAATAAATTTGGACTAAACTATATACATAAAGAAAAATAAAGAAATGAAGAAAGAACTTGAAAACCCTTCTTGATGGAGCCTTTGATTCATCTCTAAAGCTTGTGTGTTTGTTTTGGAGAACTAAGGTGAGTATTTATAGAGTTTAGGAACAACCCTAGATGATTTTGTGCAGCCTACAAGTCCAAAATCAAGTTGGAGTTGGATTGAGATCTTTTCAAAACAGGTTCTGCCGACTTCAGCTTTCTACAGCACACAAAGGCATTCAATCCCCCTATATGGGCGCTCAAGCACCAAGGCGCTCAATCCCCATAATTGGGTTCTCAAGCACACCTTATATGCTTCAGCTTTGGCTTAATGATTTGTTTCTCTTTGAGTCCTCTTTCCAACGCACTTGACTTTGCCTTAATCTGAGTTTTGAGCTAAAAGTTATGACTAAAATAGTGCACAAAGGTCATGCTCAGCAGCTTTGCAACAGTTAATGTGTTTTAAGCCCGAATTGATGGAATTGCTTGTATTTACACCATAGGACCTCAAAACACTAAATAATACAAAAACAACACAAAATGTTAAATTATAACGAAACTAAGAGATTAACATATGTGAATTAAGGCGCTTGAATGTGTAACATTCAGCACTTATCACACCTCCAAAACTTACATATTGTTAGTCCCTTAGCAATATAAAGCTAAAAATAGAAAGAAACAAAATATAATAACTATCTACCTCATTTATCGTGGGAAACACGATTACATTTAACGTATGCAATAAGTCTTTTAAACTTCTAGGCATCCCTAGTAGGATGAATGAAGTCTCGTGAGGGTTTAACATAAATAATACCCACAAATATTATTTACAAATCATGTTATCCCCAAGATTAAAGTTTCACACAAAACAATGATTCTCATTCATTAGCAAGCTTAAAAGGATAAACTTCATCTTCAAAATGATTAGGAGTTCCAAAATCTAATAACTTACAAATGACTGGCTGAAGCATCACAAACTTCAAATTAGTTCTAATTGCAATGATTCAATATCTCAAGTTCACTGGGATCCACATTGGATTTAATAACCATGGCATAACATTAATAGCATTCTTTTTTTTTTTTTGGTTAGGTTGTGCAATGCGTAGTTCCCTTAAGCTTTCTAACTAACCCATGTACTAAGTGTTAGGCCAATGCTTCCCAAACCAGATGGTCTTAGGGCACTAGTTGTTGAGACACCCTTGTGAGCAAAAAGGCTACGGAACTAAACTAGCCATGACATCAACCAATCTAAACTTCTCACCATTTGACGTGAACATTCAATGCTTACTGAGGCAAGAAGTCTAGTTACTCAGTGAAAAACTAAAAAATGGTCTTTTCTTTTCTTTTCTTTTTATTATTTATTATTTATTATTTTTTATAAATATGCCAAGATNATTCATCCAATGAGTCACCCAACTTCACTTTAAGACATTGAAAGCATACACAATTAGTTTCACATGTCATACCTCACAAATCATGTGTTAATGTGTTCGTGGAATTTCAAATTGAAACAAGTGATTCTCAAATGCCAAAAGTAAGTAACAAGACTTAGAATCCTGGTCATATGATCATGTGTTCATCATTCTTAGTTCGCCAATGAAATTCAAATCACAGTTCCAAATCAATCAATTTCTTAAAAAAAACAAGAATATGCAATTTTTCAAAAATTATGGACAAAGTGTGTATGTGTCTCCCATACTCTCAAACTTGAGTTACATATTGTTCTCAATGTGTAGAGAAAAATAGAAAGATCATACTAGAGAGATGAGAAAGCTGAGTGAGGAGGCATGGCTCATAGCATATCTCCAAACTTGAATGTAAGCACACTTGTCCCTAAAAAACCAAATACTAAACAAAACAAAAAAGAACTAAAAATATGAAAACAAACAAAAACTAAAAACAAAATGAAATACAAAAATGAAAACAAACAAAAAATAAACTTCCATACTTACAGCCATGCAGTGTCTTAAGTGGCCTTAGTACCACTGTTCTGAATATGTGCACTCTCGAGCATAGTCGACATGGCTCAAGTACCTTTTGTTAGGCAATAGCTGAACCTGAAACAAAAATAAAGAAGAAAACACGCATAAGAAATATGCATGTGGTAGCATCAGTACTACTGTATGCACAAAAATAAAAACACAGCAAAATAAAGTAAAGAGCAAACCAAAATGAAAGAAAAATAGAGGATAGTGCATTCAGCAGCATCAATACTGCTGTTTGGGAATTTTGCTTGAGCCATATTCTTCTTTTGGGTTACCTCCCAAGTAGTGCTAAGTTTATAGGCTTCAGCTAGACTGCGAGACACTCATCCCATGTGCTGGGCTCCATCACTCCTAAGGACTGTCACAGCCTTGAGCTGTTCATGCCCTCTCATATTAGGTATGGTCTGTGATGGCAATTCCTCACTTTTCCTCTCATTCAAATCCTTGGCCAATTGCCCTACTTGAGCCTCCAATCTTTGGATGGCTTGACTGGTTGTGGCCTCCAATTTTTGAATTGTTTGACTTGTTTGAGTATTGATCTGTTGTTGAGTAGTCAGAAACTGGTGCATGACACCTTCGACATCATTCTTCTTTGGCTCAGGATTGTGTTGCCCCACTTGTGGATTCAGAACGTTTTGATTACTACTCCAAAAAAGGTTGGGGTGGTTCCTCCACCCTGCATTGTAAGTGTTGGAGTAGGGGTTATCCTTTAGAGGGTATGCATTATGGGCCACATAATTCACCTGTTCTGGCTCTGAAGAAAAAGACATAAGACAAGTCTCAGTAGTATGATTAGAATGTGAACAAATAGCACATACCTTGACTTGTTGAACTTGATGAACGTGAGAGATTTTTGTCATGGCTTGCACGATCATATTTATCTTTTTCTCCATTGTAGCCATTTGAGTCTGAACTTCATCATTAATCTGCACCTCACACACGCCCTTGCTTTTGCCGCCTTGCTTCCCTCTTGATGAAAATTACTGAGAATTCTCACTTAAGGTCTCGAAAAGCTTAATTGCCCTCCTCACTATTCTTCTCCATCAGTATGCCTCCACAACATGAATCTACAAGACCTTTGTTAGGCTCATTTAATCCCTCATAGAATACTTGTACTTGATTGTTTTGAGATAAGTTGTGGTGTGGGCACTTTAGAAGTAGCTTGTTGAAGTGCTCCCAGACTTTAAAGAATAGGTCTCCATCTTTTTGTTGGAAGGTTTGGATCTCCCTTTTCAATTGCCTAGTTCTTTGGACTGGAAAGAACTTCTTGAGAAACTTTGTAGCTAACTCTTCCCAGTTGTGAATTGATCCTGTAGCCAAAGAATTTAACCATAATTTAGCATTATCTTTCAAGGAAGAAGGAAAAAGAATTAACTTGATTCCTTCCGCGGTTAGGCCATGGATATTCTGAGTTTTGCAAAGATCAAAGAAGTCCCGGATATGCAAGTATGGATCCTCTGTAGGTGTGCTTCGGTAATGTGGCACCATATTAAGCAAGTGAGGGGATAGATTGAAATTGCTTTGCACAGTCGGCTAGAAAGCTACGCAAGAAGGTTGATTTAGATTTTGTGGGATGAAAGAACTCTTTATTAGCTTCCGTTCAGGCTGATTCTCTACACGTGCTTCTGCCATCTCTTCCTTAACTTTGAATTCTTCTTCTGTTTCGGAGTTGTCTCTTTGCCTTTGTTGAATGGTCCGTTCAATCTCTGGATTGTATGGAATGATTGCTAAATTTAGATATCGACGACCCCGCAAAAGAAAAATTAGATTCTACAGTTACAGCAGCTTCAGTGCTGTTGTCTGGAAGAATACGCTCGAGCTTCTCTGGAGTGCGCTTGAGCCCTTTGCTGCACTCGAGCTCTCTAATGGGGCACTCGAGCCCCATGCTATAGATCAGAAACAGAATTGGAAAATAAAGCAGAAACAAATTAGATGAGAGAAAAGAAATTAAAAAAAAAAAAACTAAACTAAAGGAAAAACTTCTAAACACAATCTCCGACAACGGCGCCAAAAACTTGTTGTGTAAATATCTACCTAAATAAATAGGCGAATAAATGCACGTTTTACTAGCAAGTGCACAAGATCAAAACGATAGTATAGATGACAAATACAAGATCATTCCCAAGAGAATTAGTGTAAACTGTGCTTAAAGAGAAAAATTCCCTAAAAAGATATTGTGAATGAAACGAGATAAAATATTGAATTGAAATAATAAGAAGATAAGGTAGGACTTTGATATCCACCGCTAATCATACTCAATTAAAGTAAACAATATGCACAATGCTACAATTATGTCAAGATACTCAATGTTCGCCAACCTAAGGGCATGACATCTACTTCTTAGGCTATTGATCTCCCTACACAACAAGTTAGGCATAGCATCTACTCCAACTTTTTTCTTTCTCAAAGGATTTAGCATGACATCTACTAAGTTGTTCTTTAAGAAAGCATAAAACTATGGAGATCGACAAACACATGAAGCCTAGAGCATGGCTGTGATAAGTGCTGAATGTTACACATTCAAAACCCTTAATTCACATATGTTAATCTCTTAGTTTTGTTATAATTTGACGTTTTGTATTGTTTTCGTATTATTTAGTGTTTTGAGGTCCTATGATGTAAATGCAAGCAATTCCATCAACTCGGGCTTAAAAAACATTAACTGTTGCAATGCTATTGAGCATTTGACATTTTTGTACTATTTTGGCCATAACTTTTAACTCAAAACTCAGATTAAGGCAAGGTCAAGAGCATTGAAAGAGGACTCACAAAGGAACAAATCATTAAGCCAAAGCTGAAGCATATAAGGTGCGCTTGAGTGCCCAATTTAGGGGATCGAGCACCCATATAGGGGGATCAAGTGCCCTTGCGTGCTGCAAAATGCTGAAGTCGGTAAAACCCGTTTTGGAAATATCTCAATCCAACTCCAACTTGATTTTGGACTTGTAGGCTGCACAAAATTGTCTAGGATTATTCCTAAACTCTATAAATACTCACCTTAGTCCTCCAAAACAAACACACAAGCTTTAGAGAGGAATCAAAGGCTCCATCAAGAAGGGTTTTCAAGTTCTTCTTTCTTCCTTTCTTTATTTTCTACATGTATATAGTTTAGTCCAAATTTAATTATAGTTGATACTTTAGTTAGGATTCGATTGAATCCCTAATCATGTCTCTCTAAGGTTTCAATTTGTCTTGCTACAATTCATGTTTTGATCCTTAATTAATTAATTTCGGGTTTTTGTTCATTCTTCATATGGGTTATGTATAGGTTTGATCATCTTATACATATAATATGTGTGAATTATTATCTAGGTCAATTTGGATGATTGAGTCCTAAGGTTAGTAGAGTGGCAAAAGAACTAATTACAGGTTCTTAGATTAATCAACATGGAAAACTGGAGTAGATGCCATGCTCTAGGCTTCATGTGTTTGTTGATCTCCATAGTTTTATATTTTCTTGAAGAACAACTTAGTAGATGTCATACCCTTAGGTTGGCGAGCATTGAGTATCTTGATATAATTATAGCATTGTACATATTGTTTATCTTAATTAAGTATGATTAGCGGTGGATATGAAAGCCCCACCTTATCTTCTTATTATTTTAATTTAATATTTTATTTCGTTTTATTCACAATATCTTTTTAGGGAATTCTCTTTAAGCACAATTTACACAAATCCTCGTGGGAATGATCTCGTATTTGTCGTTTATACTATCGTTTTGATCTTGTGCACTTGCGAATGAAACATACATTTATACGCCTATTTATTTAGGTGGATATTTGCAGAACAAGTTTTTGGACGATAAAATAAAACTTATTAATACAATTAAATATTAGTTGTCTTAATTACAACACACTTAACAGAAATAAAATAAAAAAGTGATTCTAATTATTACAAACCAGCAATAAATAAATAAATTATTATTATTGTTGTTGTTGTTTAAGTTACTTCTCACCAGGGTATGTCAAATGAGCCTGATAGTTGTTCAGGAAAGCCCTACGATATGGCAAATTTGGATTTGACAGACTGACCCGTTCATCTCTTCTCGAAAGAGTATATAGGTGGATGCCCATGGGCCATAGGTCCCTCGGGCCCTACACAACGGTCCTTAATGGATGTGGACCCCTCAGGTGTGCATGACTTAAGATCTTAGATTGTGCTAGATTAGGAATTGTGAATGCCACCTCTTTGTGCTGTTTTGGTAACAGCCAAAAAGGTTGAATGAACCTCCGATTCTTGTCCATGCGACTTTGGTGTGAAGACTCTCCCCTTTCCCAAACCTTCTTGTGATTTTTATCTTGAAAATTATAGTCTAGAAATCCTGCAGTGTTCTTCCCCTTTAAATGATCTTTCCAACGGATTTTAAATGGTCCAAATTAGGATTGAAATGAGCCAGAACAAGTAAAAATACCAAACTTGCATTGAATCGGCCAATTCAAGCAATTTAGACGGTTCGAATGGACCAGACGAGTCCACCTCTGACCGATTGGCAGCGGTGGCGGCAGCTTGTCGTGCCACTCGGTTGTGCTATGTGGCTTGGCTGGGTTACGTGGATCGACTGCCAGGTCGGGTGATGGGTCAAAGTTTGGCTCATTCTTGGGCTTGGGCTTTCATGACTAACTTTCAAGTTGTTTGCTTCTACTTTAGGCCGAATCAGACTGGGCTGCTTCTCGAAACGATGTAATGTTTGGCTTTGTACAAAACAAAATCGTGTCGTTTCTTGCAGGCAGCTTCTCTCGTCTATGGAATGACACCATTTCAGTTCAAAACAATGTCATTCTGTGTAAGGCTAAAAGTTGCTTGCGGCAGTCGTGAAACGTGATCGTCCTGTTTTAATGGAACAACATTGTTTCTAAAGGGTCTGAAAAGCGCACTCTCAGTAGAACTAGAAACGGCGTCGTTCCTAAGGGAGCTAGGGGCGTTTTCTTCAGTCCCTTCATTGGTCAAAATGACGTAGTTTTGACTAGTGGAATTTATTTCTTCGTCTTCCTCCCAATCTGAACCAAAAGAGAGAGAAACAAAAATTGGGGAAAAACCTGAATTTTTTTTTCTCCTTGCACCCGTGAAGATTCTCCTACCTTAAGTGTCCCAAAATCGTCTTTTTTGTTAGAGATAACTTTGCAACGCATTCAAAGCCTGGAGGAGGAGTGATTTATCTCTTGTTTGGATGAAAATTTACTAAAGAAGATTTCTCTATTTCTATTAATGAAGAACAAAGCAAATTTTTCCAATATTTTTCTTCCAACAAATAACGTCTCTTCAATATTTCAACGTTCCCAATATATTGCAATCCACCAAGAGTAATGGTAAGAGTTTTTTCTTCTGGATGTGATATTAATTGATGAAGATTGAAAAATGATACCGTAGAAGCCAAACCCAATACTTGTATATTATTGTACAAATATCCATCTAAATAAATAGGCGAATAAATGCACGTTTTACTCGCAAGTGCACAAGATCAAAACAATAGTATAGATGGCAAATACGAGATCATTCCCACGAGGATTGGTAAAATATGTTTAAAAAGCAATTCCTAAGAAGATATTTTGAATGGAACGATATTAAAGATTGAATTGAAATAATAAGAATAAAAGGGCTAGGGCTTTGATATCCACCGCTAATCATACTCAAATAAGGTAAACAATATGCACAACGCTACAATCATATCAAGATACTCACTGTTTGCCAGCCTAAGGGCATGGGTGTATACTCCAAAAACTATTGATCTTCTTAAACAACGAGATTAGGCATGGGTGTATACTCTAACTCTTTTCTTTCTTGAGGGATTTAGCATGGGTGTATACTAAGTTGTTTTTCAAGAAAGCATAAATCTATGGAGATCGACAAACACACTAAGACCTAGAACATGGTGTATATTCCGATCTTTCATGTTGATTACCCCAAGAACCCGCAATTGGTTCTTTTGTCACTCTACTAGGCCCAAGACTCGGTCATCCAAATTGACCTAGATAACACTCTACACATGTTATATGCATAAGATGATCAAACCCATACATAACCCATATGAATAACGAACAAAAACCCGAGATAAATCAATTAAGCATCAAAACATGAATTGTAGCAAGACAAATTGAAACCTTAAAGAGACATGATTAGGGCTTCAATCGAGCCCTAACTAAAGTATTAGCTACACATAGTTTGGATGAAATCATCCCCATAAGAAAATAACAAAGAAAAACTAAAAAGAAAGAAAGAACTAAGAAAAACCCTTCTTTGAAGCCTTTGATTCTTCCCTTCAAGCTTGTGTAATTGTTTTGGAGGACTTAGGGGAGTATTTATAGAGTTTAGGAACAACCCTAATCAATTTTGTGCACCCTAGGAAGTCCAAAATCGAGTTGGAGTAGGTTTAGGATTTTTTCAAATCGGGTCTGTCGACGTTACTGTTCACCGCGCAAGGTCGCTCGAGCCATCTTGATAAGTCGCTCGAGCGAACCTTATCTGCTTTAGGTTTTTCTTGATGATTTGTTCCTCTCTGAGTCCTCTTTCCAACGCACTTAACCTTGCCTTAATCCGAGTTTTGAGCTAAGAGTTATGGCCAAAATAGTGCACAAAGGTCAAATTTTCAGCAACTTTGCACAGTTCATGTGTTTTGAGCCCGAGTTGATGGAATTGACTTCTTTTCTTCCAAAACCTACAAAATAAGGGAACAATACAAAAAACAACACAAAACATCATATTATAATAAAGCTAAGAGATTAACATATGTGAATTAAGGGGCTTGAATGTGTAACATTCAGCACTTATCATATATTCATAGTTTGCAAGATTTGTTGCAAAACGTTTTTGTTGTTTTGTAATTTCTCTTTGTCTTCTTCCATAACCTTGGGCACTAATACCACTGAAGAAATATGAGTTATATTATTTGATCGTATGAAAGTCTATTTCTTTAGGGTGGAAATCTAAGGACAAAGTTTTCCTCCAAACTAGGTTGAAAAAACTTCCTCCAACCTAATCTATAAAAGTGTCACATGTCCCTTTGCATATGAGAATCACATGTTTTTTTTAATTGAAATGACAAAGTTGGAAGAAATTTTATTAAAAATGCATGTGCTCTTCCAACTTCGTCCTTACAATTAAAAAAAACATGCGATTCTCACATGCAAAGAAATACATGGCATTTTTGTAGACTAGTTTGAAAGAAAACTCTGTCCGAAATCTAATAGAGGACAAAGAGAAAAAGGCAAAAAACAAAAGACAATAACTAACCAATTGTTATGACTCCTCGCTCTATTTATAGAGTGCAGTGAAACTCTTGGTGAAGAGTTGTATTGTTTCTCTTTTCTATAATTTTCATGGGAATAATTAGGTGTGTGGATGACTGCACTTGTTATGGTGTAATCATCCCCTACACCATAAAAAACTCTCAACAAATGCACTCTATCAAACTAATGATATTTTTAGAGGAAACTTCATTTAGGCCCCCCAAGCTTCCACGCGTTTTGAAATACCTCATTGATATTTGATTTCTCTTACTTTGGCTCTCAATACTTTCAAAATATCTCATTTAGCCGCAATCCATTAGGATTTTCTGTTAAATCCTAACGGAGTAGTACAAAATTACCAAAATACCATTCATTTTAGATTTTTTTATAATTTTTTTTTAAAAAAAATATAGGGGTATTTTGAGAATTTTAATAGGGTTTGACGGTGAAAACAGACGAAAGTGAGTTAAATGATATAAATTAATAGTATGAGGGGCCAAAGTGAGATAAATCAAATATTATAGGGGTATTTCAAAACACGTGAAAGTTTGGGGAGCCTTAGTGAAGTTTTCTCGTAATTTTATAAATGGCGAAAAATTTTCTAAATGACACATGCATTTTAAATTCTTCCTTCATCAATTTTGAAATCGTGATGAATAACACGAATTACTTGTCATGCTATTTTAAAGATAATATGATTTTCATGATGTTTTATGACATGAATCACGACTATGAATTTTTATGAAAATGCCATGATATGTTTATAATAATTAATGAAAGATTTATGCACATGCAATGTTACGCACAAAAGAAGATGAACTCAACAATAATGTTATATTTTATGATGTTTATGAAAGTTCATGCACAAAGTTTATGAGCTCAATGATGTTATGTTTATGAAAGATGTTGTTTCCCATGGCACTATTATGATGATCTTATGACCGGTATCAGGTATGTTATGAGTCGACTATATGATGAATGGATAGCATGGCAAGCCACACATAGACACGTGTGGGCTATCAGTCTGGTGGCCTTGACCTACGAAAACATCCACACCGACAGCTCTCATGTGCCCAAAGGATTGAGCTTACGATGGTCCTTCGGGACAAGCCAACTTGCAACTCTTAGGGTGTAAGAAATGCAGAAATGTCTCAAGGCGTAAACACGTTACATGTGATAATGATGTTTATGAAAAAAAAAAAAAAAAAGGAAGGAAGTTTGTCAATGAAAAACACAATTAAGATTTTGATAATTATACAAGTCATAATGATTAAAGATATTTATGAAACTTTCAAAGAAATGTTTCTAAATGATTTATTATGACTTGTAAATAAGGAATTTTTTGCATGTATATGTTTCGGTATGTGTTTTGTGTTTATTTACTAAGTTGTAAAACTCATCCCTTTTTATAAACATTTTTACAAACATTGTTGAGTATGGCCCCCTTACATCACATGTCTAGCTGGATAAAGGTTTGGGATGGCGGTGACCTCCCTACATGCAGTATAGTTTCTTTAGGATCGGCTCTTAGATTTTTTGAGATGTACAAAATTATGAAACTCTGGATCATTATATAAAGCTTATGATTAAATAAAAAATTTTCAATTTTCCTATTTTAATCTTATTGCCCTAGAAATTGGTATAAAACATGGTTTCGCGTCCAGTTAATTCACCCAAATTTGAGGCATAACACCCTTTGCAATGCTGAATGGGTTAGATGGGTCAAGTCAACCCAACATGACCTGTTATTATGCAAGTCATGTCGGGTCACCCGCTTATTTAAATGAGTCGTGTTCGAAGTTGCGGAGTTTAAACCATTTAATTAAATGGGTCGTGGTTGATTGAATCATATAATCTTATACACATGAGTCGACATAACACCAATCCAACACACAAACACGAATTGTCAACCCTATTGTAAACCAAAGAACTATGAAGTCTTTTTTTTATAAGAATGTTATCTTATTAGCACGTGTAATTAGAATTTGAATAATGAGAGTTATCTCATGAGATAACTAGGGAGTTGTTTTAGGAAGTATTCTACCTTTGATCTCCTATTTTGAAAATAAGAAATGCTACAGCATCTACCAGTATCCTTGTCTCATCCTTCTATTTTTTCAAAATCACCTTGGATCTGTGGTCCCCATGTTATTTAATTGCAACATCACTTTATTTTGGATGAATTCCAAAAAAAAAAAAAAGGATGATAGTGAGCATTACGCATGTACATGCAATGTTCGAAAGTCTCACATAGTTGGGTGAGGACTTTAGGAGCAAGCCAAACCCACGTGGAATAGATGTAAATGAAAACTACCTAACCAAACTGCAATCTGGTAAAAAAAAAAAAAATTCCCGTTCTCACACGATACAGCCATGGAGTCCCTCCTCCGCACCTCCCTGCCCATTAAACTCTTCTGAGTTGCTTTCCTTTGGTTCCCTTTCTAGTCATGTGCCCATCTTCCACCATCTTCGGCTACCTCTCCTTCAACTTACGTCCTTTGTTACAGCACGTTGGCTACACTTGCCACTGCCTTCCTTTGTTTTTTCGGGTAGATATGACGAATCTTTAATTACCCCTACTCTTCCAGCTCTGTTCCAATTAAACCTTTTGCTGCAAAGAAGACTCCAAATCCGGCCACCTCAGGATACACTGGTTTTGTTGTCATTTGTTTCACGGTTCAAGGTAAGGACTCATTATCTATATCTCTTAGTCTTCACATGTCATCCCAGGGCTGGTTTAAAGTTAAGAACCTTTTGAGTGCCGTCCATATCATTCGCGAATTTTCACAATGGGCCACTACAACTAGTACTACTGGCAGCATTCCCACATCCTTCTTCTATCTCGAGCATTATCTTCGAGGCTGTGGAATGGATTGTTACATGGATAGTGGTATTTTGTTGGCTTTTTATTTAGTTTCTGTAACTTTCTTCTTTTGTCATTGTTATGTTTTTGTAGAGGAGAAAAAAAAAAAAAACCACCAAACCTTGCCATCTCATCTACAATGATACATTTCTTCAAGCATTGGCGCCGAAGCCACGTTAAGGCTAGCATGGGTCGTGCCCCCACAATATGTTTAAAAACGTTTGTTATATATTGTTATTAGATTGTGATATTACAAATGTGGTTCAGTGGCTTAGTGGTTAAAATGGTTTTACTTGAATTGGATGGAAGAGGTTCGAAACTTGGACAGACGTGTTTTTTGGGCTAGTGAAAATTCAACCGCTAAAGTGCGGTTATTAGGATTCGAACCAGTGCAATGAAAATGAAAAGTGGTGCCTTTTGCCATCAAGCCAATTGCACATGTTATGTCTGAAATCAACGGATGAGATATTAATATGGTAACTACTGTTAGTTACACAATATGAAAAGTCATAACTTTTCATATGTACCCCTTCAATATCTATAAATATAACAATTCTCCATTGATTTTATATGTTAGTTTTTATTCTCAATTTTAGAAGTTCACAATTGAAATTGTGGGAATTCTCCAGAATTGCTATCTGTAGAATTCATAAGCTTTGTTGTATCCTGGAGACGAATTGCTAGAAACCTGATAGCAAACTATTTTCGAGTGGGGGCAAATATCGTCTTAAAGATAGCGATTCTTCGCGCCTCAAAGCTATCTTTTTGTTTTAGATTTTGTTCTTTCTCACATAATATTTTGCTAACAATTTCGCTATTTGTTTATGATTCTTCTTCTTTATCACATTATTTTCCTAACAATTTTAAGACGATATTCACAAAGGAAGGAGGATCTGACGTAGCAAGTTTTAAAGTTATGAATCAAGATTTTGTGAAATTGGACAGGTTCGATGGAACCAATTTCACTCGTTGGCAGGATAAGATGAAATTTCTCCTCACTGCGTTGAAGATTTTCTATGTTCTTGATCCAAGCCTGAACCCACTTCCTGAACCAACTCCTGAAGATACTGATGCTATCAAGGTGGAGAGGAAAAAACGTGAAGAGGATGAACTCGTCTGCAGAGGGCACATTCTAAACACTCTTTCTGATCGATTATATGATTTGTTCACTGCAATCGAGTCACCGCGGGAAATCTGGAACGCATTGGAAGCAAAGTACAAAACAGAAAAAATAGGTACGGATAAATTTTTAATTTTGAAGTACTTTGAATTTAAAATGGTGGATAATTTGTCTGTTCTAGACCAAATGCATGAGTTGCAGATCTTGGTTAATAAACTCCGTGATCTTTCTATTAATATTCCTGAGTCTTTCCAAGTGGGAGCGATTATTGCAAAACTCCCACCAAGTTGGAATAACTATAGGAAGAAGCTTCTGCATATGACAGAAGATCTCACATTAGAACAAATTGGAAAACATTTGCGAATTGAAGTAGAAAGTAGAATTCGTGATGGTATCCAATTTGAATCCAATGTGAACGTTAATAATGTTCAAAGTGGAGGTAATAGAACACATAATTATCTTAAAGTGAATAAGAAGGGAAATGGCTTTAAGAAGAATAACTCTAAAGATCCCAACAAAGACAAGAAGNTTCGTTAGCTTTGATGACTATTAGGCACTACTTTGTCGGGATGTGCTATATCCCGAAAGAGACAACATTTTGTTATATATATGTCTCTTCGTATTTTATGTTTTGGTTTTTATTAATGATGGTTTGTAATATATCTAAACAGTGTGATGTTGCAACTGTATGCCGTCTGTGGCGTATACTGCAACTATCTTTTATTTGGTGCATCTGGTATGCACATGTTTGTATTATTAAAACATCTAACGTATTTTAATTCACGAGGTATTTCAGTCAGCTCTATTGTGTAATTTAGTTGTTCCCTAGTGTTTTTAAAAGAAAAAAAATATATCCGCTGCGAGACTGATCTCTGAGGTAGTAATGTCACGTGGAAACCGGAGGTTTCTGCTTACGGTTTTATTGCATAGAAACTGGGGCGTTACAAATAGGCTATGCTTTAATTGTGGAAAAAAGGGTCATTATATTCGTGAGTGCAGATTCTTAAAGAATAAGAAGAAAGAAGAAGGAAATAATTCAAACATGGCAAATGCAGTTGAAAAAATCATTGCGATGGTAACTGAAATGCAAATTGGCATGATTACTGAAGTGCATATGGCTGCTGCTACAAATTCTTCTGATTGGTGGTTTGATTTTGGTGCTACCGTGCATGTGTGCAACGAGAAAGCACAATTCAAGACCTATAACACAACAGTTGATGGCCAAGAAGTTTTAATGGGAAACCACAATTCTGCAAAGGTTCAAGGGAAAGGGACTGTAGAGATGCAGTTTACTTCGGGAAAGAAATTAGTTTTAACTAATGTTCTTCATGTCCCAGAAATTAAGAAGAACCTTGTATCTGCAAATTTATTGTGTAAGAAGGGTATAAAAGCAGTTCTTGAGTCTGATAAGTTGATATTGTCTAAGAATGGGATGTTTATAGGCAAGGGTTATTCTTGTGATGGAATGTTCAAACTCAGTATTATTAATAAAATTATTTCACATTCTTCTTATATTGTTGAGTCATCTTCTTTATGGCATGGTCGTTTAGCACATTTAAATTTTAAATATTTGAAATTTATGTCTAAGCATGGTTTAATTTCTTACAAGCATGATAATAATGAAAAATGTGAAATATGTATTCAAGCTNAAATGACTAAGAAACCATTCCCTTCAGTTCAAAGAAATTCACAGATTTTAGAACTCATACATTCTGATATATGTGAATTAAATGGTATGTTAACTAGAGGAGGCAGAAGATATTTTATTACATTCATAGATGATTTTTCTAGATACACTTATGTGTATTTAATGAAAAATAAAAGTGAGGCCTTTGACATGTTCAAATGTTACAAATCTGAAGTAGAAAATCAAAAAAAGAAGAAAATAAAAATTCTTAGAACCGATAGAGGTGGAGAATACTTTCCACATGAATTTTCTACTTTTTGTGAAGAACATGGAATTGTGCACCAAATGTCTGCACCTTATACACCACAACAGAATGGTTTGGCAGAAAGGAAAAACAGGACACTTGTAGACATGGTTAATTCCATGATCTTAAGTGCAAAGTTGCATTTCAATTTATGGGGAGAGGCACTACTCACAGCATGCTATGTGCATAATAGAGTGTCATCTATGAAAATGCAAGTGTCACCATATGAGTTATGGAACGACAGAAAACCAAACTTGAGTTATCTTAGAGTGTGGGGGTGTCTAGCATTTTACAGAGTTCTTGATCTGAAAAGAACTAAATTGGGACCAAGAGCAATCAAAAGTGTGTTTGTAGGTTATGCTGAAAATTCCAAAGCATATAGACTATTAGACTTAAGCTCTAATGTCATAGTGGAATCAAGAGATGTTGAATTTATTGAAAATAAGTTCAACTATAATTCTGAATATGTTTCGGAACCTAATCAAAC
>FXXK01002119.1:0-13163 GCA_900184695.1 Betula pendula
CCCTAGTTTCAAATAGATGAGAACTGAGGGAGAGATAGAGATCGAGAGAGAGAGATGGGTGATGGGAGAAAACTCAAGCAAGGTAAGGATTTCCCATTTGATTGTTCTGATTTATTGTTGGGTTTGAATTTCTGTGGGTTTTGTTGATTAAGTTTTCCTTGGATGGATTCTGGTGGCGGCTTTTGGCAAAGGCGTTCAGTGGTGGCTTCCGGTAGAGGCGTTTGGAGGCAGTTTCCGGTGGTGGCTCTCGGCCTGATCTGGCCAGTGGGTTGCAACCAGATTTGGCCACGTGGCCAGCGCTGGCCGTGCGCTGCAGCTAGACCAGGCCGCAGCCTGTGGTAGCCACGCAAGCTTTCAGCGGTCTTTAGGCAGCGTCTTCTGACAGTAGTGTTTGGTTGGAGAGGTGGGAATGGTTTAGGTGTGGTTCACTAAGGTTAGAATAGGTTGATTTGGTTACTGATATGGCATTTTCAATCCTATTGTATTTGGTACTCTTTGCTGATATGTCATATTTTGATTGGAGGTTGTAAAACATCACTTTTACAAAATGACCGGATCAAAGGGGTTCTCATAATTTATTGGGTACCTTAATTAAACAACTAAGGGTTGAGCCGCACTGCTCGACGCTCTACACATAGTCCTTATATATGGAGAATTGGTAGTTAGGCCATTTTCTGCAGACAAGATATTTGTTCTGTTTAATGAGTAATGATAAATGTCAACTCCATCCCATCTTATGTCTATTCAAAATTGGTGTGGTTTTTAAAATCACCATATATAGAATTTGTGATAAATCATTATTAAATTTTGATTTAATGATGATTTTAAAAGCAACATTAGCTTTGGGTGGATATAGGGTTTACATGTATCATTACTCTTTTATAATATTATACGTTAACTTAACATAAAGACAAATAGTAATAATACTAATAATAGACTTCTTCTTTCCACTCTTTCTCCATCGATTTCTCTGGTTCCAAGGGTTGTTCTCGAGTGTTTCATCTTGTGCCTTAGTTAATTTCTTGAACGTAAATACATGCACAAATACAAGGAATTTCAATAAAACTCTGATCATTAATAGGTACTAGGAGTTTAAAGTAAGTCAGTGCAATTCGTACATTTGATTCTTCATTCAATTTTGATTCGACAACATATCTATGTTGATATTTGTATGCAATTCCTTTTTTAAAATATTGCTTTAATTATTACAGAATAAGTATGTGCTGTTTATACATGCATGCACAAGAAGAAAAGGTGCCACGACATCTTAGCCAACGAAGAGAAATATTATATATGCGCATATTCTTTAGAGAAATTCCTCTTTCATATTTTTTTCTCCCAAGCGATGGGAATAAGCAAACCTAGTATAGAAGGAGAGCTAGGGCTGCGTGAATTGAAGCCCACCACAGGACCACTTAACAAGTTGCCAAACAATTAAGAGGATGTGCTAAGAATATCCTGTACTTTGCATGGAAAATACCAGACTCTTCTTTTTTTCTCACCAGCAATATATTGATATGGAGACCCAAAAGTGTTCATCAACGAAATCAATGAAGTGTATGTGTATGGATGCATTACTGGGCAATTCTCCCTTGGCAGTCGGCCATTCACCTGCAGATGATTAATTTCACACGTACGGTGGAGATAGCTTACTGCCAAAGTAGATTTGCCCGGCAATTCCGCTGTACAGAATCATTTGGCTACCTAAATATCTAACAACCCCAAGGTAATATCGAACATATATACGTATGCATTTTCCCTTTATTTATTTTTATATTATTTTTTCTATTTTGGTAACTAGGCATCCTGTTTATTACATTCAATCAGGAGATCAGTAAAAATACCACACAGATTGATTGTTAGATGTTTATTTATTTATTTTGTATGTAGAGATGTTTAATTTTCTCTTGCATGCACAATTACACGTACAAGAAGCATGAACAAATTTGAAAGCTTTGCAAAAGAAGGTGATCGCTTAATTTATTCAAAAATGCATATGCTCAAAGTGTGAGTTGTGGCATGATGCGTGTGCTTGTGATGAATTTTCTAACAATATATAATCCAAAATAATATATAGATAATTCCATGGGAAGGTTTTGTTGGCTCTTCTGCATTCTTCACAAAAAATGTTAAATTTATTAGCCATAATAAGTAATGACACAAATGTGTATTTGGTTTATAATACCATATATTTTTCAAGTGCATCAAGGAAACACATTCACATACTTACCTGCATAAAATATACGAATAATGGTCACAAAAAGTAGTGAAAAACATATATTTATGATGTATACTTTATAATTGTTATTCTTATTAAATACAAACCTCTAGGTGGGTGTGAAAATTGCAATTCTTCTTTTTTAATAGCTTCCAAAAAAATACGTGTATTATATCCAGTACCTTCCCATCTAGCCCAAACAAAGGTGAAACGCATATGAAAATCATCAACAGCCATAATATTTTGATTGTAGGAATCCCTTTTCAACCAATATATGATATTTGTTTTGATGGAGAAATTGTAATTGACGCATGCGCGCGTTCCATATCAATGGCTCGTACACAATCTTTGAAGTACGGCCAATACCTCTAATCTTCATGATTTTTTTGAAATATCCTTAGACTGTTTCTCCTGAATGTTGAAACATTTCTTACACTATTCTATTTCCAAACATGGCCTAAAGTAATAAAAAACATAGCCACCAACTCTTTAATAGTTATGTTCCTAGTACCCTTTAAACGATATTTTTCCTTAATCTCTTTACACAAGTAAAGGAATACGTTTATTTCCATCTTAAAATTTTGTTGTTCAATATACTCGCTAGGGATTAGAATTGTTATGCTACCTGTCTCAGATGCAAGAGCTGCAAAATCTTTCTTGTCTTTGGGTGCATGGCATTGATATTGTAAGTCCCAAGTTTAACAAATATAAGAACCAGCACATTTAATATTAAGATAAATGTAACAATGTAATCGATCTAGCATGAGAACATACCCACGGATATATACGAACGATGAACAATAACTTAGCTTCAAGGTCAACATAAAATCCAAATAACTCATTTCCCAGACCACTTCACCACCAAGTAATAGCCTTTTACACATGTTTAACTAATTATTTTTCATAAAGAAATGAATACAAAATAATAATAATAATAATAAGTTTAAAGATTCACTATTCATGAATTTTCATAGCATCCAAACATATGTTAAATATGAATTTGAATATAAGCTGCCAGAACAGTTTGGCTACATTTCTTCTGTTTGCATTTTAATTATTTAAATCTCTGGAAGACCAAATTAACCACTAATTCTCTTTTGCCATTTATCTCACTGCATTACCCGTTTACACTAATCATGGAAAATGTCACCTTACGAAAGAACAAGAAGAAAAAAAAAACTAGATTGAATAAAATAGTCAAGGATATTTTTCTACATCTGAGCATGGCTTGTACCTTTAATTTCTCTATTATATCTTATTTTGGATTTTATCATGTTTTTGGATTTGATTTGTTGAATCTATTAGTTGTTTAATTTTGGGTGAGTTGTATAGCCAACAGAGTCCGAGTGTTTTCGGCGGCTGAATTTTTAAGTTTTACTAGCTTCTAACCCGTACATGTGCACGGGTTGTTTTTAAAAAGATTTTTTTTTCTTTAATATTATTATTTTTACTATTTTAATTTAAAAAAATAAAAGAAGTTAATCTACTTAACCGCCTTTTTCAATCAAACTTTCTTTAAATTAGAGTATGATAAATTATTTGCATATCATATATATATATGGCAGTTTACCAAATCTTTCATATGAGACTAAGAAAGATCATTAAATAATTTTACATATTTCTATTTCAATTCTAACGTACCAAATTATTAATTTAAGGCAGTTGATATAATTACATGAAAACTTCCAAAGGTTTGGCATGGTGCCGTACGTGTATAAACTTCAGACGGATAAGACTTAGATAGAAATAATAGTCTTCTAAAGTCTATCACGTACGTAATTGGGTTTATATATGACACAAAGCCAGTAGGATTTTTGAACTACATGCATCTAGGGGAATCAGACTTCCAAAGCCTATGGGGTTTATTCCTAAATTAAGGTCAAATTCTATATGTATGTTTCTTTTTAAACAATAACAAAATATAATATATGCACATTTTAAAAAACAATTTGACACATATGATAATTAATTTTAAGATTCTACTTGTCAAATTTTTAACCAATTTAGGCTAGTGATCCTGCTAATTTTAAAATCTTTTTGAGAAAACTTCTTTGAAAAGAGTAGAAAAAATATAAATAATAATAATGAAAAAGACGAAAAAGAAAGGCTATAAGAATTCATTAAATTCTAATTAAAAATTGTTGATTTTTTCCCTTTGGTGACCGTTGGTGGATCGAATTAAACAAGCTTTAAGAACAAATATTATACAGTCATAAAATGGTACTTGTTACATATTTAGCCATCCTAAAACTGTTTATATATTAAATTTTGATAATTTTTTTAACCTACTTTTTGTTAACCATTGTTAGTTAATTTTTTGCATAGCTATTGAATGTATATGCACCCAAGTATGAAACTGCTAGAAATTTTTTTCATATTAACAATTTTAGTCACCCTAAAATCATCTAAAATGTTCAATTTTAGTTATTAGGAGTTAACATTATTATTTTTTGTGCATTATTGAATTTTTTTTTCTTTTATGTTGATGCTTATTATTGTCATTTTAAAAATATTTTATATTCATACTTTAATCTTTAGTAAAATTTATAAATATATAATTTAATTTTGATATAATACTATGATTGTAATTATATTACAGTAAACTATTGCTTGGATTCACAAAATTCAAAAGTTTGTCAAATATCATGTGATTACTAAATTAAGATAACCTCTTCTTGCAACTTATAAAATACAACAAAAGGAAATAATTAAAAAAAAAATTAAACTAAGAATTAGATCGAATATCTACAGAGTTATGTAATAATTTAGAGACTTGATTGTTAACTATTAAATGTTAGAGATAAATTGAAACCTTCTTATAAGTTTCAGGTACCAACACATATTTCCTTAATTATTTTTTTGTAGGAATACCTTTACCCCCCCCCCTCCCGGCGGGGCGCGGGCGAAGTATCTAGCGATTTGTGCGTTTTAGCCTCCAATGTTCAAAAAAACATGTAATCGACCCCCTCCGAAATATTCCATGTTAGCAAAAAACACCATCCATCCACTTTGTTCGTCTTGTTGGCAGAAATCAGGTCACGTGCCATGCAAATGACTTTTTTCAGTTCAAAGTTTTCAAAAATACCCTTAGGGGGTAAAGTGTAAAAAAAACCGGCAACCATCCCTTCATGGTGGAGGGGGTGGCTGCCAATTGCGACACCCCCGGCCATCTAGGGAAGCCGGGGGTGGCCGTGTGCCACCCAAGATCTAGGCTAGGGTGGCTCGTGGGCCACTCTAGTTGGGTGGCCTTCGAGCCACCCCAAGTGGTGGGCTGTGTAAACGCGGCCACGGTGTGGGTCGTGGCCACTCTAGAGTTGGGGGTGGCCTTCGAGCCACCCCAAGTGATGGCTGTGTAAACGCGCCACCTCTAAGGAAGTCGGGTGGCCGGCATGCCACCCTAACCCAGATCTAGGGGTGCACGCGCCACTCTGGCATCCCTAGAGGTGGCCTATTCTATGCGACCACCCCCAACTCCGGGGGCCCGCAAGCCCCAACTTTGGGGTGGCCCGTGAGCCACCCTATAAGTGGCCCCGGGGTGGCGACGAGCCAACCCCAGCAGCCCTCTAGGGGTTCTTGCAGGCCACCCCAATCATCATAACCAAACTCGAAAAAGAAGATAAAAGTGCGGTGTCATAATTATAATTTCTTGTTTTTGGATCAATTAGATATAACATTTTATCATTTTATCTCTATTGTAACTTAATGCAATATATTCCAGTACCTCTAGAAACTTTCCATGGAATATGGAACCAATAAAATCCGCATCAAAAGTCCTACAGAATCTAAATGTCTAGTATAAAACACTATAAAATTTTAGATGCGTTACTTCGGGAGATTTAGCAAGCAAAAATATTACCAAAAAATTTCAAGCCCTCTGAAATCCAACAATAATCTCCGCAGACAAGAACTGCATTACGAGTAAGGATCATTATACTACAATAATATATATTTATTACCCACAGAGAGTGATTTATGTGAAATTTAGGCACCAAACCCCCATAAGGCTGATTATTTATTTTTTTCCTATCAATACAATATCTATGTCTTTTATTGGTTCGTACCTTAGTATTATTAATTTTATTGTATTAAGTATATTATTGTATTTATTGTTTTCCTAAATGTTTTCTTTCCATTTTTATTTAGTCGCTATAACAATTTACCCCGAGTGAGGCAATTCTGATGAAACACTATTAACTGTAAGAGTAAATATAGATAATAAGGTCACGTTCCCCTATAACTTACCTGCATGACTACGACGGTCGACTTCTTGACTTACTATCACCGACCAATGACCTATACTATACCGAACATTTACAACGGTACGGCTTTATCTTTGTAATAAGGTGTGATATGTATTAGGGGGCCGATTATCTGTCAATCTATTTCTTGAAATACTGTATTGAAAACGCACCACACAAATGCCCGTACAGTTTACTCTCTAGAATCACAATAGCAATTTATTGTACGTAAGAATGATGTAAAAGGCTAAACAGATCTAAAATGAGCATTACCTTTCCTGCACTACAACATTCCCCTTTTCACTTCGAGTTCAAAAATAAATTGATAATATTGGGAAGTTTGCCTAGCAATGCCTTTCATTTCCATTCTGATCTATCTTCAATAGATATTCACTTAATTCATATGAACAGGGTATGATATCCTTCTTTTCAGATAAAAATACATGCATTATTTGATTTTCAATGTGAACACAAAGTAACCCAAGAATCGTTTATTACCTCATACGTCGGAAGAGTATTAAAACTTTTTGGAGAAACTTCACAAAGGACATAATCAGAAAACATTCCACTAGTAGATTAGAAATATACTCCCACTCCAATGTTAGAAGTATTTAATTTCTAACATTTGCAATCCCTTTAATATATCTTCAATTTGTCATACTCTCAGCCCCCCAATATTAGGTATTTTACCAGTATTAAATCTTTAATTGGGTCGATAAAACTATTAACCAAAATAAACCCATCATTTATAATATTATTTATTTATAATATAAGATTTAGTATTTTTATATTATTCTTTATATATAGTGTAGTAAATAAATAAAAAAATTAATAACACAATAGTATTATCTTTGAAATAATATATTAAATCTCAACCATAAGGCCTCTAATTTGTATGGTGAGATACACCGGCACGATTAAGGGTATGAAGTAACTCAAATTAAATAAAGTATGAGGGGTCCAAAGTAGAGATGAACCATACAAACCCATTGAGAGAGGATTGTATAATCACAAAAAATCGAGTCAAGAAGTTTCGAGCCGGCACTTGTGAACAGTTTCAACTCAACTTCATATTATTCTTACGGTATAATCGAAAATAAGAAAGAAACGAAAACATGGAATCAATTGAATAATAAAATATAACCGCGTTTCAAGTAAAATAACATACTATAAAAAAATGTGAGAATTAAATAAAAAAAAAATTATACGAAGGCCAACAAGAGCTGAACCACTCACCAACCTATGGATGTTGCCTGGTTGACATCAATTGTCCTATCGCATAATGTCCATCTGACTACGCTCTCATATAAGTGTGAATATTATACACAAGATCACTGCCTAATATTCTAGATACATAATTTTTTTTCTGTACCCACCCACAATACAGCAATGATCTCAGCACACAGTGAGGCGATACATTAAAGAGAGACCCCAGTATGCGCAAATAGGCCCCTCAGTGCCGCCTTTTCTCTTATTTAATTTTTGTCTTTTATATACTTTATTTGTTGTCCATATATTATAGTCCTTTCCAGTTAAAAGATAATTTATGAAATCAAGTCAATATATTTATAATCATTTAGTCTATAAAGAAAATAGAGACATTCTCCCAAACTGTTCAAACATATTAAATTAACAAGATGGTTGGAAAAGGAGGACTTCAAATCTATTGTCCCGCTTACAAGAAATATTATTCACCGTAAAATCAACTGAGAGCCATGGAAATGAAAACTAAATACCGTTTTCAACATAAAAATAAATGAAAAGATGTCACCATTGTACACTACACCATGCTGTTATAAAGAAAATTATATGAAGATTCAGCAATATGAGTCGAATGCTCCCAGTACGCAAATTATCTAATAGATCTAATAATCAGAATGTACAACGAAACATCCAACACAACTTCCTAACTCGATAGACAGCATACGAAAAATGACAACCACAAATAATTAACATATTGTTAGTACATCGCTAAATATTCACGAATATAACGCGCCATATAAATTCATATAGCTCTCTCACATACCATTATATACATTGCATACCACTCAACATGAAGATCAAATATGAATATGAATATTTTAAGTGTTGGGGGGAGGGGGCCAAAAACTAAAAGAATTTTTTTTGGAGTGGGTTGGAAATAGTTGTAAAAACCTTATTTTATCAAACTTGGACATTAAAGGCCAGGTCTATCGTTGATCGAGCTCGAGTGATATAGCACAACATAAGCCAATAAGCAAAGCAAACTTTGGGGTGATGCACCGATTGAACGTCTTGTTGCCACCAATAGACCATCATCATCAGTTCGCTCTAGTTCCACCCCTCAATTAAGCTAAGCTTCTAGCTTTATCTCCTTATCTTTCTACCTTACTCTGTCCTATGCGGATTGCATGATCAATTATCTAGTTTAGTTACAACTCCGCTCGCATCAAATCTTTGTTAGGATCACGTTATTACTTAACTACAGCTATTATGATACCATCAAATCATCTAAAATTTATCATCCAACTATCATACAGAATACTTATACATCTGTAGATTCTTATTAAATATAGCGAGTCTGATATTTAAATATCCAACCCCATCTATCCCCTTGTATTGAATATACCAAATAGAAACAAAAAAACTTATAAAAGATACCATTTATCCGAGATTTCAGGATGATATCGGTAGCGTCTCAATCAACTAAGTAGAAATAGCACTGAGACAAAATTAACTAGATCATATAGTTCACAAAATGTAAGCTTGGAAAGGAGGATTGAGGATTTATCTCATCTAAATTAAGCCTACTGCCATCACCTTTACTCAACTCGGTACTAGTTTAGATCAAATCCTTAGATATAACGCACTATCATCAAACTATAAGTGCTCCGTAACAGATCTTTTTATTTTATTTATATAAAAATGAAATTATCTTCACTGATCACACAGGTTTTCTCAATAACACTGGACATCGCGAAAATTTCAATCTAGTTATCCCAAATCATAAGAATACATCTCTACTAAATGTCAAAAAAGAAAACCAATCATGCAACTATCTCACACGTGAGCAGCAGGCATTCCTCCCCAGCGCACGCTTCTACACAAGGCTTTAGTACAATGGTAAACCATTTTATGTTAAAAATATTAATGAGAAAAGTATAAATATATAAAAGAAAAAAGATATTACAACCAGTAAACAATGAAAAAAGCGAGAAGCGAATTGCTATACCAGAGCAAAGTGCTACAAAATTAAAGATTTCCATGATACGATTTCTTCGTATGAAGAAATCAAGAGTTTTATGAAAAAGTTTAACCTTTGCAAAAACTAAAATCCCTTACAAATGAACATAATTAAAGATTTAATGTTTTCTACTATGCAGTCAACTTTCTTAATTTCCCCAAGCATTCGTACTCAACTCTCATACAATGCACGCTGCATCAAATATTCCAAATCAGTATTGCTCTTTGTCCTGAATCTATATTTCTCCTTAATGTAGAGGTGAATGGCAGGGCAATTCTCCTTTGGCAGAAGAGATGTATGCATGGATGTGCATGTTTCTCTCTGCCAAAGGAGGACTGCACTGTTATTCGTAAATCCCACATCTGCTTCCTTAATCCAATACCACATGCCCGAGTTTCCACAGTAATTCGACTCTTCTTTTTATAGTGCATGATTCGCACCAGAATGTGGATATGCCAGGGGAAAGAAAAAGGATATGCCGCTACAATTCCTGTACATGTTCCATTCTCATCGCTCATCAGCTCATGGCCTCGTGGTCCCTGTTCCCTTTGATCACTATCACCCAGCTTCCACTGAAGACGAAGGGCTTGACATGTAGTGTCTTCGTTACATCTTCAAATTGGAGTTTTTAGATACTTTCTATGCATTCAAAAACGCTGATAGACAAAAACATTGTGCTAGGATTTAATATCTCTACAAGAATTTTGATCTTTAGCAAGTTGTTGCTAAAAGTCTAAATGCTGTCACAAATGACTTTTAGCAATGACAGTTCGTCATTACTAAGTCGTCGTTGTTGCTTCGTTTACTCACAATGACTTTTATGTCGTCTTTGATATTTTCTATTAAGTCATTATGGATGACTTCGTTACAAATAACATTAAAGACCGTTAAGAAAAATATATGAACATATTATCGCCGATAATTAATTATCCTTGATAACTTACAAAGTTGTGAAGGATAATAAGTCATCCACGACGACCTATATAGGTAGTCGTCCCAAATAACAAGTCATCCACGATGACAAATCATTTGCAAAGACTTATATGTCGTCGCAAATAACTTTATTATTGTCAATTGCAAATAATTTTGACGGTAGTCATTTGCTAGAGAATAACTATCATTCTTACATTATGCAAGTGTTCAATCAACAAATACCTTAACACTTACGTGCATTAACCAAATTTCCGAAACTATACAAAAAATGATAAAAACAAGCATGAACATTTGTCTATATAAAAAGTAAGTGGTTTAGATTTTCAGTACATACATTTTTAAAATTTCAATGCAAGTTGTTGACTCAAAATGATCAAAAGTATTCTTCAAAGTTCAAAGACACCTAAAAATCATTGAATGATTATATGCTTTATGCCATTTGAAATTCTAAAACCATAAAGGAGCAACCACTAATTTAGACTTCTCAAAACACCTTTATATCCTCTTATCCACTAAGAACATAAATTGATTTAAGGAAAAAAATCCTATACATAGATTATTAGGACAAAGATCAATCCAAGAATTTCATATGTAGAACAATAAATAATTTGAGCAAATAAAATTCCTGCAATGACCAGACATAATACTCTAAAGAGATGGCAGGCAATATCTTGGATTTTTCTTCAACATTTCAACGCCAGCACCCAACAGTAATCATCATGCGCTCGTCCTTGCTACTCATTTAGAAAGACACTCACTTTTAGAAGTATTTAGGATTCTAAAATATGCAAAATGATTCAACCACCATTTTGTGCAAAAGATAATATGTAAATTTGGCGGTATTAAAAAAAAATTATGTACTATAAGACTATATAAGTCAACTCTATCTTGACCAATTTAATTAAACGAGTTAGACTATTAAACCATAAGTTGTTAATTTTGTGTTGAATTTCTGTCGGGTTGCGGGTCACATAAAAAATTGTCAGTCCTAGTTTCAAATGTCGGGTTTGGGTTGAGTTGAGGCATAAGTATAAGACCCATCAACTATAGCCCACTAATTTCAAAATGGTAACAATAATAATGTTCATAATCGTAGTGTATATATATAGCATTCTTACCATTTTACTCTAGTTGAATAAAAGCATATTGTAGAGAGATATAAACATAAATTGTCATGACATAGGTAATCCATGGCTTAATGATTAGGAAGCAAATCACTTAATGTTAGTTTTACTTTTCATCCTATTGATTCATATTATGGGTCAAATTAAAGAATCTAGAATGGCTATAAGGATGGCACCTCATGTGCTTATAAGGATGGTTATATATATCGAGCTTAGACTGCTATGTTTTAACAAATTTGTTGAACTTTTAAAGTAGAAACGAGACATCAACCACTTTCATATATATTAATCTCAAAGTCAAATACATTGATACATAAACGTAAATACGTTGTTGAAAACCAACTACTTGTAAAGAAGTCTACAGCCCGAATTAAGTTTTCAACCATGTGATGTGGATGCCCTTTCCAGGAACTTTTTGAGTGATCAAATATAAAGTTGGAAAAGAAAGCTAAAGGTCATAAACGAAGATAAGAATGACCAGCGGGTGACAAAGAGAGATAGCTAGCATATTGTTAGATGTCCCCGTATATGCTCTTTCCGTTGCTTTTTTTTTTTTTGACATTCCTCTGATGGGTATATATCTTATAATCAATGAGAACTAAATGTGATGTTAAGAGCTTGATGCTTTGATTAATTTCATATACATGTGGACCTCCAGAGTATAGTTCTTGTGAGTCCTTGAAGAGGAGTACTGTAAGACGACTGTTGTTTAATCACAGGTTAATTTAAAATTTCAAGTTGATCAGAAATAATTAATATTATTATCTAAAATTAATATTTTAACAGTTATAGGGAGAGGTTGCAACAATTGAAGCATTGCTTTTTTTTTTTTTTTTCTTGGCATTGTAAACTCTAATATGTAAAATAAAGGTAATAGGAAGATAACAATCAAGAACAGACGATGATTTTAAAAGATAGCATGCATTCTTCACAAATGTTGTACAGTCAAACATTTGAACGTACTAGATCGCGGATCATCATTGAGCAATATTTTTAGAAGCAATCATATAAATTGTCCTAGTTTTTCGAAAAATGAATGCCCCTCAAGTATTTTCCAATTTAAATCTAGTGACCTCCTTTCTTATAAAATGATAACCTCTTCAAACGAAGTCCCTCAATTAAATGTGATACATTTACCAGAAGGCTAACGTTAATAGACGGCTACAAGGTGTAGGAAGAAAAAGCAGGCCAGTAAAGACGGCAATAAATAGAACCAGAGGCTGACTTGTTATAGAATATGATTCAAGTACCAGCATCTTCTCCCACAAATAATCTGAAGACGGCAGAATTAAGCTTTTCTCGTGGAATCAAGTCCCTACCCAAAAATCAGCTACGGTACTTAATTGGGTAGCTTATATTAAAATATAAGCTTGTCACGTGCAAATTGTTTGAAATCGGGACTGTTCGATCATAATCCATGGACATCT
>FXXK01002119.1:28424-51711 GCA_900184695.1 Betula pendula
CCACAAACTTAGCCATACTTAAAAAGCTAGAATCCCTTGCAAACTCTAAGGATAATAGTTAATTTTTAGATAGGGCTCGTCCTTGTCCACAACGATCGACCATATCTGTATAATTTAGCAATTTTATAAGTGGAAAACAGTGAGTCCAGAACTAATTAGTAAATAAAAACTATTCAACCAAACCTGTGACGTGAGCCCTTCTTTAAAGTTTTCCTTTCTTCTTTCTCTTTTCAAAGCTACTTTTCAATAATTAAAACAACTTTTAAAACATAATACTTGCGTATCAATGCGTTTGAGCGGAAAGCGTCAGTGTAAAAGCATTTCAATGTTTGAGAGAAACTTTTCATTCATAGTAGATTTCAGATAACAGATACTCTTAGCATGCATCAGAGTCATACCAAAATATTAATGTATTTCTATACCTCAATTAAAACTCACTTGATATCATATAAGAATGGTAAATAACAGTTAAATTAAAAAATGCTAGCGCGTAAAGTTGATTCATAATCATATGTACAAAATAGAACAATAATCATACATATAGAGTAGATTTGTTAAGTGTTTAACCCTCACCTAACATGGTCATGGTGTTAAGCATTTAAGCCCCACTTAACAGGGTCATTGGTCAATATAAGTGTTTAACCACCACACAATATTGGGTCATGATGTTAAGTGTTTAAGCCCACATTACAGGATCATGGGTCAAGCGTTTAACCCCCTTTCAACACTAACTGATTACAGACAAAAACATATTTAGAAATTAGAAATTCTGACCTTCCAAAATTGGTCTTTCTATTTTTCAGAAATCATACTTTCTTTTAAAACTGTTTCTTTCAAATCCATTTTCCATGAAATTCCTATTTCTTTAAATAGTGAATAACGTAATATACAATGCATATATGTAATGTACATATTCAAATCACATGGCTTAGAGTCATGAGTAAAATATGGATAGCAGCTTCAGACATGTAAAACAAATTTTTAAATATAGCTTAGTAAGATATTTTACTTACGACTTGCTAGTCCCTCTTTAGTAGTTTTTTTAATTTGCAGTCCATAATAGTCTGCATTATATTANCTCCTTCGAAGAGACAATGCAACAAAATGTGCGACACGCACTAACGAGGCGAGGGTTTGTGTTTTGATGGATGTATCTCAGCCCCCAGTGCAACATGTGTGGATTGGGTTTCCTCGCCAGACCTCCAGTGTTCATCAGGAAGTTATTTATGAAACTCTTCCGGCCTTTTGCTCGAAATGTAACACACAAGGGCATAATATTGGCACTTGTAAGCTGTTGGTAAATGACATAGGAAAAAAGAAGGATTCGGGTCTTGTATGGAAGCCGCAGAAGCTCAAAGAACCAGAGAAGATGACGATCTTGGGAAAAGGGGATATATTAAATTTGATGGACAGCAATAAGGAAGAGATGGTGAATCAGATTGGGGACACAAATAAATCCTTTGATTTAGTTGAATCTGGGGGTGGTGTTTTGGATGTCACGGACACTAATTTGGAGGTTATTGATGAGGGGGTAAATAAGGAAGTGTCGATTGTGGAGAATGAAAAAATGGAATCGGATTGTAGGGATGCAGTGTTAGTAAGCGGTGAGGCAGTGTTGTCTAAGACTCAGCTGGATCTGATGGCTATCAAAGGTAAAGGACCAACTGAAATAATGGGTGCCAAATTGCTCATGGGGGGAGCGGATATGGACGTTAATAATCCTATGGAATGTAAAACGACACTAGTTGAAACTGGTTGTGTCTCGGGCAATGATGGAGGGGATGATCTACTGAATCCTAAAAAAGATTGTGGCCCTATTTCTGTATGTGGAATTTCGGAGGGTATGGTTTTGGAGAATCTAGAGGTAAATGTGGAGGAATTGGCTAAGGAGAGTCCTGGGTGGAGGACTATTGAGAACCTAGACAGACATGAGATGGGGAGATCAGGGACCGTTTCTGATTCAGAGGGAGTTGATGAGCTACCACATTTTGCGAAGAAAAAAATGGCGCCTCGGATACGGAAATATCTAAACAGAAGTTGAAACCTAGAATGAAGTTACGCAGTTCCACAAAGGCTCCTAGCAGGCCTGGAAGGTTTGCTAAATGTTAGACAACCTTATTTATTGGAATTGTCGAGGTATCGGTTCCTCAAAGGTACGGTTACGTGCTATGCTTAAAGTTTTAAAACCGACAGTATTAATTGTGGCGGAGCCTTTTCGTCAGGATTGTAAGCTGGAACGTTGGCGGGGTATGTTGAAATTTGATGCTTCTTATTTGAATGGTGACTATGATGGGAAGTTGTGGATCTTCTGGAATAATGAGGTACACGTTAATATTATTCAGGAGTCTAATCAACATGTCACTTTTATTATTAATTCTTCCTTGCTTATTTCTGCTGTCTATGCTAAATGTAATTATATGGAGAGACGGCACCTCTGGGATGGTCTTCTATCTTTTAGAGTTTTACAGTTGCCTTGGATGATTATTGGTGATTTTAACACTATTCGGCATGATGGGGAGAGAAGAGGCGGTTGTCCACGTCTGCCAAGGGCAATGGAAGAATTTTCCTCTTTTATTCAAAATGGTGGTTTGATAGAAGTGCCTTTTTCTGGCAATAAATTATCTTGGTGTAATGGTCGTGGAGGTTTGGCTCGTAGTTGGGCTCGGTTGGATAGGGCTTTGTGCAACACAAGATTTTTAGATAGCTGGTCGACAGTATCCATGAAATACTTATCTCAAAAATCGTCTGACCATGCGCCTATGTCTCTTTGATTGGAGAGCTCTAATACGAAGTACGGTCCTAGCATTTTTAGATTCCAGCAAATGTGGACGATGCATGAAGGTTTTTTGGGATTTTGTTTCTAAATTATGGAGTGAGGAGGTGGGAGGAGCTGGTTTGTGGAAGCTTGCTACCAAGATGAAAAAAGTTAAAAGTGCTCTTAGAAGATGGAATCGGGAGGTGTTCGGGTGGACTACGATGCATTTAAAGCGTCTGGAGGGAATTGTTGAGCAAAAGGAAATACAATTACAAGAATCCTACTCTCAAGATGTGGAATCTGAAATGTTAGAGGCTCAAGCAGAATTAAATTTTTGGTTAAAAAAAGAGGAGACAAGACTTGCACAAAAAATTAAAAATACATGGATTGGGCATAGGGAGGTTAATGCTTCTTTCTTTGCAGCTTTGCAGACTAGGAAGAAGAGCATTATTAACTCTATGAAATTAGCGGATGGTCGAATGCTATCTACGCCGGAAGAGATCCACAATGAAGCGGTTATTCACTTTGACAATTTCTTGAGTCGCAGGGTGTCGGCGTCAGAGTTTAATTTATTAGATATCATCCAAGTAGAGGTACAGGAATCTGAAAATCTGAATTTATGTCGGAGCCCTACAGAGCAGGATATTAAAGATGCCTTGTTTGACATACCGTTTAACAGCAGCCCTGGTCCAGATGGCTTTACTTCTGGTTTTTTTTTCAGCATTGTTGGGATTTTGTTAAGGCAGACTTGGTCGAGGGAGTCCGAGCTTTTTTCGCAGGTACTGTGCTTCCGCGGTATTACACTGCTTCTTTCCTTGTTTTGATTCCGAAAATGCCGGATCCTTGTTCATTTGACAAATTTAGGCCGATTAGCCTGTGCTCAGTTGTGTATAAAATATGTTCCAAGCTGATGGTGACTAGATTATCCACGGTGTTGGGAAGTTTGATTTCTCAAGAGCAAGAAGCTTTTTTGCCAGGCAGAAGTATATTTGAGAACATCAGTCTTACACAGGAATTGGTTCAAGACATTAATAAACCAATCTGGGGGTGGTAATATTATGATGAAAATTGATATGACCAAGGCTTATGATACGATTGACTGGGAGTTTTTGATGCAAGTGCTGAAGGCGTTTGGGTTTTCTTTGTAGGTTTGTTCGCTGATTTCCAACTGTGTGTCTTCTCCTTGGTTTTCTGTGGTGATGAATGACATCTCTAAAGGTTTTTTTAAGGGTGGAAGAGGCCTTCGACAGGGGGATCCCTTATCCCCATATTTATTTATTTTGGTGGAGGAGGTGTTTTCGAGACTTTTGAGGAAGAAAATTCAGGCTGGGAAGATTGGCTATTATTCGCAATCTAGACAGGGCCCGTTAATTTCTCATTTGCTTTATGCGGATGATATGGTCATTTTTTCGATTGGTAGGAAGAAAGACGTGAAGAACATTTTAGAAGTTCTCGATATCTATGCCCAGTGGTCTGGTCAAGTGGTCAATGCTTNGCTGGTGCCAGATTACTCCTGATTAAACATTTGCTCTCTAGTTTGCCGGTGCATTTACTATCAGTCTTACCGGTTCCCAAGCAAATATTTGGAAAGATAAACAGACTTTTTAGCATGTTCTTCTGGGGTTCGTCGGAAGGAAGGCCTAAGAGGAAATGGGTGAGTTGGGAATTTGTTTGCAGGCCCATGGATGAAGGAGGAGTGGGGATCAGAAACATTATAGAGGTCTATAGCTCCCTTCAATCCAAATTTGCATAGAAATTTCTCTCGGAGGATACCTTATGGTCTCGTTTCTTTAAACCAAAGTATGTGAAAAATCAACATATTTCTTTTGTGGACTCTTCTAAAGGATCTCGATTTTGGAAGATGCTTATTAATCGATTCATATGGTTGTTGATAAATCTATCTGGTGTGTGAAAGAAGGGAATCTATCCTTTTGGCGGGATAAATGGATGGATACCGGGCCTATATGTCAAACTGTTCTGATTTCAGCTTTGCCTTGTTTAAAAATAAAAGATTGCATGGTTGAGCAGAGTTGGGATGTAGATTTGGTTGTTCAGCTCGTGGGTCAAGAGGTTGCTGATGAAATTTTTTCTCGGGTTGATGGCACCAAAACAGGTATGGATCATTTAATATGGCTTGGTAGTAGAGATGGACGATTTTCAACAAAAAGTGCTTGGGACTAGCTTCGTATTTTGGTTCCGAAACACACATGGACGGAATGGATCTGGCACTCTGCATTACCAAAAAAAATTTTTGTTGTGATGTGGAAAGTGATGACCAATAGCCTGAGTGTCGACGAACGTATAAGGCTTGTTGGTATTTCCTTAGCTTCTAAATGTGAATGCTGTCCTCAGGGCGGCTTTGATGACTTGGATCACGTGCTTTACAGTGGAAAGGTCGCGGCTAAAATATGGCATTTGTTCTCTAGTTTTCTAGGTGTTTCTTATGTGGCTAATCGGTCTTGGTTGGCAACTGCTGAAGTTTGGTTTAGACGTACCAAAAAACCACTAAGGTTGGAAACTTGNGCTGGTGCCAGATTACTCCTGATTAAACATTTGCTCTCTAGTTTGCCGGTGCATTTACTATCAATCTTACCGGTTCCCAAGCAAATATTTGGAAAGATAAACAGACTTTTTAGCATGTTCTTCTGGGGTTCGTCGGAAGGAAGGCCTAAGAGGAAATGGGTGAGTTGGGAATTTGTTTGCAGGCCCATGGATGAAGGAGGAGTGGGGATCAGAAACATTATAGAGGTCTATAGCTCCTTTCAATCCAAATTTGCATAGAAATTTCTCTCGGAGGATACCTTATGGTCTCGTTTCTTTAAAGCAAAGTATGTGAAAAATCAACATATTTCTCTTGTGGACTCTTCTAAAGGATCTCGATTTTGGAAGATGCTTATTAATCGATTCATATGGTTGTTGATAAATCTATCTGGTGTGTGAAAGAAGGGAATCTATCCTTTTGGCGGGATAAATGGATGGATACCGGGCCTATATGTCAAACTGTTCCGATTTCAGCTTTGCCTTGTTTAAAAATAAAAGATTGCATGGTTGAGCAGAGTTGGGATGTAGATTTGGTTGTTCAGCTCGTGGGTCAAGAGGTTGCTGATGAAATTTTTTCTCGGGTTGATGGCACCAAAACAGGTATGGATCATTTTATATGGCTTGGTAGTAGAGATGGACGATTTTCAACAAAAAGTGCTTGGGACTGGCTTCGTATTTTGGTTCCGAAACACACATGGACGGAATGGATCTGGCACTCTGCATTACCAAAAATTTTTTTTGTTGTGATGTGGAAAGCGATGACCAATAGCCTGAGTGTCGACGAACGTATAAGGCTTGTTGGTATTTCCTTAGCTTCTAAATGTGAATGCTGTCCTCAGGGCGGCTTTGATGACTTGGATCACGTGCTTTACAGTGGAAAGGTCGCGGCTAAAATATGGCATTTGTTCTCTAGTTTTCTAGGTGTTTCTTATGTGGCTAATCGGTCTTGGTTGGCAACTGCTGAAGTTTGGTTTAGACGTACCAAAAAAACCACTAAGGTTGGAAACTTGATTGGGTTGGCTACCTGTATTATTATTTGGAATCTATGGATGTGGAGGTGTTCGGCTCGTATGGAAGGAAAAAAGGATTGCGTTAATGGTTTGTGGAGGAAGGTTAGATACTGGTTCCATTGGGTTGGTTTGAGGCTTAGGGATTCCGGCAATCTGCACCATCGTGATCAAACGATTCTTAACGAATTAAATTTGCCGGTTGGTTCTATACTGAAAAGCAAGCTCATTGCAGGATCTTGGAAGAAGCCGGAGCTGGGTTGGTTCAAATTAAACACGGATGGTAGTAGCTTGGTAAATCCGGGGGAGTCGGGTGCTGGGGGACTAATTAGAGACCATACCAGTAATCTGGTTGCTTCTTTTTTGACTTATATTGGCATTGGGTCTAATAATAAAGCTGAATTATTGGGGGTTCTCTTTGGCTTGCGAAAATGCAAGGCTATGGGTTTACATAATATTGTTGTTGAATTGACTCTTCTCTGATTGTGAATTGGTTAGAGAAAGGTAGCTGTGGGATCTGGTACTTGGAGGATTTTTGGGAGGAAATTCTTTTCCTCATTAGTGGCCTTAATATTCGAGTTAACCATGTTTTTAGAGAGAGTAATCAAGTTGCGGACTGGCTTAGTAAATGTGGTAGTGCGGGGATTACGCAGGACTATAATTCGACTAATCTTCCTAAGGATCTCAAAGGGATTTTACGGGTAGATAAATGTGGTTTACCTTGTTTTAGAATAAGATAAGTATTGGTCTTTTCTTCATGGGATAGTTCTTTGTAAATCCTGTGGAATTTGAATGTAACCATGGTATTCCTCCGCCAAAAGTGAGGATTCTTCTAATAAAGATGGGCCGGGTTTACTATTGGACATGTGATCTCGTCTCTTAAAAAAAAAAAAAAAAGTGTTTAACCCTCACCTAACATGGTCATGGTGTTAAGCATTTAAGCCCCACTTAACAGGGTCATTGGTCAATATAAGTGTTTAACCACCACACAATATTGGGTCATGATGTTAAGTGTTTAAGCCCACATTACAGGATCATGGGTCAAGCGTTTAACCCCCTTTCAACACTAACTGATTACAGACAAAAACATATTTAGAAATTAGAAATTCTGACCTTCCAAAATTGGTCTTTCTATTTTTCAGAAATCATACTTTCTTTTAAACTGTTTCTTTCAAATCCATTTTCCATGAAATTCCTATTTCTTTAAATAGTGAAAAACGTAATATACAATGAATATATGTAATGTACATATTCAAATCACATGGCTTAGAGTCATGAGTAAAATATAGATAGCAGCTTCAGACATGTAAACAAATTTTTAAATATAGCTTAGTAAGATATTTTACTTACGACTTGCTATTCCCTCTTTAGTAGTTTTTTTAATTTGCAGTCCATAATAGTCTGCATTATATTGNCAACACCTCATTAGAATTTAGACATTTCCAGAGTCCTCTGACGTTACCCATGATAAACGATATATATATGTTTAGAGTTATGTATTTGAGTTTGTAATAACTGTTAACTATTTATTTAAATTAAGGCTTATATATATAGAAGCTCTGGTATATATCTCTATTGAGATGAGTTTGGGGTGCAAAAGAAAAGAAAATTTATTAGTGATTATTTTTCAGGGCAAGATTTATAATATCATATTATGGCTTCATTTGTTTTGGCGTAAAATGATTTCCGTCGGAAAATAATTTCAAACAAATAATTTTTCAGGAAAATATTTTTCGCTGAAAACATTTCCCGGCGTTTGACGTGTACGGAAAATCACAAATATTTTTTATTTTTTCAATCAATCATGTTAACCTATAAAAATTAATTTTTATTTACAACATAAAAATATTAAAATATTATATTCATAAAATCGCAGGACCATAGCTAAAACACTGCTAGGCTCCGCTGGACTACCCCCGGAACTTCGCCAGGACTCACAGTGACATCATTGAGACCCCGCCGGGACCAAGACAGTACCCAGCCAGGACCTACCGGGACCAAGCCAGGACCAAGCCAAGACCTCGACCCAATGGTGTCTCGATGAGGTCCTGAGGGGTCCCAGTCATGTCTCAGAGAGGTCTTGATGGGGCCTAGCCATGTCTCGACGTGGTCCCGACGGCGTCTCAGTCGGGTCTCAGCAAGGTCTCAACGTGCCTCGATTGAATCCTTGCGAGGTCCTGGGTGGCTCCCAGCGAGGTTCTGGCCAGGTCCTGACGGGGTCTTGTTAAGGTCTTGACTAAGTCCCAGTCGGGTCCCGGCGAGGTCCCGACTGGGTCTAACTGGGTTTCGGAGTGGTCCAATAGGGTCTAGCGGTGTTTTGGCTATTGTGCAACGATTTGAGAATGAGAAGCTAAATTCGAAAAATGGTTTACAGTTTTAAAAAAATTAAAACCAATTTACGGTGATTAGTGAAGGTTTTTTGGTCAACAGAAAATAATTTTAGTTTGACCATGATTTTTCGCCCCACAAAACACTAAAAAATACAGAAAATGACTATAAAAATTAATTTACGCCGAAACAAACGAAGCATAAATAGTAGAATCATATGAAAAATCTAGATATTTTCATCTTTCGGCTTGTTTTAAAAGCTGGGGCATTACAAATTCCCCTTAAAAAGTTCATTTTTAAATTAGAGTTTATTTATTCCTCTGAAAATTACTACGATTGGTTGCATGTACATGCTTAATTTCTTAGTCTTTGTTGCATGTTTTTACAGCAAAACCCCCTAACGTTTGGGTCAATGTTTGATAATCAATTGCATGCGGTCAGTGTTCGTGTATTTGTTTATTATTGTGTTTGTCTATTTGTTTGAATGCTGCTTGCGATTTGGGTTATGTGCAAGTGGTCCGATCTAGTGAAAGCCTTTTTCTCTACTATGCCTTTATTGTCGAGTTGACGCATGTTTTTAACTTGACAACTTTTTCTCGAGTCTTTGTTTCTGCCTTCTGATCAAGTGCATAGTTGGTTTAGACATGGATCTTCTTTTTAGCATTATTCATTATCATTTGAGAGTATATTTTAGTCATTGGCAACTACGAACTTTTGCAATTGATATATACTAATTTGTGTTGTGGTGGGTGTTCAAGTCTTAACAAGTGAACTTTAAGTTTGGAATTGGTAGGTGATCACGTGTCTCATACCTCAGCTATAAGCCTATAAGGATGAGTGGAGGTCACTTTTTCTTTGAGGTTTATACGCAGTTCTGAGTGAAAACTTTGATATTTATGATGAGTCATATAATACTAATATAATCTTTTCACTTTTTTGAGCTTTAAGACATAATAAGCATTTTGTATGAACGCTGTCATAGCACCGTGTGAATGGTATCTATATCGATCAGGATGAGGAGGGAGAGGAGTCTTTGATTCGATTCTTTGCACTTCACCCAATAAGTCTGTTTGCAAGAACAACTATTCAAAATAAATTATAACCGCAAAAAATGGTGAATCTTTATTAGCTGATTCAGCTCGTATGGAAACTAGCTAGTAAACAGCATGAACTCATAAAGCAATTGCATTGATAAACCCTAGTATTTGTTCATATAAAGAATCCATTTTTGACAATATCTAGACCTCATAATAGTGAAAGAACATAACATTCACGCAGCTATATATCCTTTATCATATACTCTAAAAGCCGTCTACAAGGTATGCTACCAATTAAAAAAAAAGTTGAAAAAAAAAGGAGAAGCTAAGTATGCTAGTCCGGGAATAGTACCCACTTGGGCTACTAGTCCTCATATTGATAGTCCCTTCTACTAAAATTCATATGAAGAAAATCAGGGATGAATATATCATCTGCATATATATATGCATTTACCTGCGAAAAATGAAGGAAGCCAATTGCTATCGTGGGAAGAGAAGTGAAATTAATGCTTCTTTGTAGAGGTGAATGGCAAGGCAATTCTCCTTTGGCAGAAGAGAAGTATGCATGCATGCATGATGCATGTGCATGTTTCTCTCTGCCAAAGGAGGACTGCACTGTTATTACTAAACCCCACATCTGCTTCCTTAATCCAATACCTCATGCCCGATTTTCCACAGTAATTCCACACTTCTTTTTATAGTGCATATATGATTCGCACCACAATGTGGATATGCCAGGGGAAAGAAAGAGGATATGCGAGTGCAATTCCTGTACATGTTCCATTCTCATCACTCATCAACTCATGGCCTCGTGGTCCCTGTTCCCTTTCACTATCACCCTTCCACTGAAGACAAAGGGCTTGACAAGTTGGAGTTTTTAGACGAAAACATATTGTGCTAGGATTTAATATTTAGCTTTTGGATGGAGAAGGCAATTAGTTCATGTTCCTTCTACTGTCGGACTAGTAATCAGATATTTCAACCAGTGATTGAACTTTCCTATCTGGCAGGAATGGGAGAGAGTAATTCTTGACCCTTGTACCTCTGCCCTCTTGATAAAGGAGAGGCCTCTGGTACATGAATTAAAGCAAGGATTTGAGAGGGAATGCTATACCCATTCTGTACGTCTCTTCTTCTACCATGTAGAAATATCAAGTAGTGTTCGCATTTTGGGTTTGGATCATGTCGAGATATGGGTTGGTATATATATATAAGACTATATAAGTTAACCATAATTAGACTCATTTAATTAAATGAGTTGGACCCTTCAACCTTAACTTGCTAATTTTATGTTGAGTTTTTGTCGGGTTCACAGGTCGCTTAAAAAATTGTCAGCCCTAGTGTCGCATGTCAGGTTTAGGTTGTGTTGAGACATGAGTATAAGACTATATAACTCAACCAAAACTCAACCCATTAAATTAAACTGGTAAGATTCATCAACTCAAACCCGCATGTTGAGTTGATGTCGGATTTACGGGTCATACAAAAAATTCATAGCTCTACTACGTACTGTGCATAATAGTAACAATAATAATGTTCATATTCATAGTGTATACAACATTCTTACCATTTTACTCTAGTTGAATTAAAGCATATTGTAGAGAGATATACACATAAATTGTCATGACATAGGTAATCCATGGCTTAATGATTAGAAAGCAAATCACTTTTCAACTCATTCTTTGCTTGTTTTCGGGTCCATAAAATAGTACTGATTTTCTTTTTCTAATTGCATATGTTTGTTTTACTTTTCATCCTATTGATTCATATTATGGGTCAAATTAAAGAATCTAGAATGGCTATCAGGATGGCACCTGATCATGTGCTTGTATTGAGCCAGCATGCTTGGAAACTAGACTGCTCTTTTTAACATCTAGATAGATCATCAAACAAAGAAAATAGTATAGAATTGGTTGAACCTTTACAGTAAAAACGAGACATCGATCAACCACTTTCATATATATTAATCTCAAAGTAAAATACATTAATACATAAACATTTATTCGTTCACTACAAAACATTGGCTCATTAGATCGAGGCCAAATTATTAGCGGCGACTTTGGGTCGTTGTTAATGGTGGACGCAAATAATAATGTTTTAGCAGCAACTCTTTTGTCGCCATTGATGTACTTTTATTTTAAAAATTTTTTTTTTTCGAGTCATCAATGACGACCTAATGTTGTCACTAATAATAATAATAAAAAATAAATAAAATTTAAAGTCATTAGCGGCAACCTAATATCACTGCTAATTAATGAGCTATTATCATCGGTGACATTTAGATGCTGCTGTTAATGTACTTTTATTTTATTTTATTTTATTTTATTCATAATCATCAGCTTAGGCTGCCATTGATAATAATAAAAAAAAATAAAATTTAAGGTCATTAGCGGCCGGCGACATCTGAATGTTGGCGCTGATGAAGGGTCCGTGACATTGATGAAAACAAACTACTTGTAAAGAAGTCTACAGCCCTAATTAAGTTTTCAACCATGTGATGTGAATTCCCTTTCCAGGAACTTTTTGACTGACAAAATATAAAGTTGGAAAAGAAAGCTAGAGGCCATAAACGAAGATAAGAATGACCAGCGGGTGACAAAGCGAGATAGCATATTGTTAGATCTTCCCGTATATGCTCTTTCGATCGGTTGCTTCTTTTTTCTTTTTCTTTTTTCCTTCTCTATTATTTATTTATTTATTTATTTTTTTGTGACATTCTTCTGATGGGTCTTATGATGATCAATGAGAACTAAATGTGATGTAAAAGAGCTTGATGCTTTGATTTCATATACATGTGGACCTCCGGAGTATGGTTCTTGTGAGTACCTTGAAGAGGAAGGTTGTAGGTCACCAGTTAGTAATTTTAAAAGTTCAAGTTGATCAGAAATAATTGATAGAATTATTTAAATTAAGTAACAATTGATGCAATGCAATTTTTTTTTTCTTTTTTTCTTTTCTGGGCATTATAAACTCTAATACGTAAAATGAAGGTAATAGGAGGAAAATAACAATCAAGAACATACGATGATTCTAAAAGATGGCATGCATTCTTCACAAATGTTGTACAGTGACACAATATTTCAACGTACTTGAGGATCATCATTGAGCAATTGTCTTAGTTTTTCGAAAAATGAATGCCCCTCGAGTATTTTGCAATTTATTATAAAATGTTAACCTCGATCTTCGTCTTCATTGTAATTTTATGTTCAACCAATAACAGTCATATCCACGACTAGTAACACAAACAAATTATGTCCCTCAAATTAATGTGATACATCTACCTGAAGGCTAACGTTAATAGACGCGCGCGGCTACAAGGTGTTGGAAAAGAACAGCAGAATATGATTCGACTACCAGCATCTTCCCCCACAAATAATCTAAATAAAGACGGTAGAATTAAGCTTTTCACGTGGAATCAAGTTCCGACCCAAAAATCAGCGTGACTTACAGTTTGGTTTCCTATATATGTATGTCCAAAACCAACCGCAACAAGGTGAAAGAATGCATTGCAATGTGGAATTATCCTATGTCTACTTCAATTTGTTTCGATCTTCGATTCCTTCATTCCCCTCATTTTTAAGGCGCAAATTGTTTGACATCGGGACGTTTTGATTATAATCCAACAACGCCTCCACATAGTTAGGATTTGCTCGATACATTTTGAGGCCCAAGGCGACAAGTTTAAATGAGACCATTTTCTTCTATTTAAATATTAATTCACTAATATTTATTTAAATATTAATATTATCTTTTTGTTTAGAAGTCATTCTTCTTGCTTTTTGCAATACAAAAATACTAATTAAATTTTTATCTTTATCAAGTTTTTCTAATTAACATCTCATTTTTAATTGATAATATGGTCTATTCATTTAATCTCTTCTGAGACATTGTTGATTAGGTAAGATTTTATCCATTTTAATTTTGAAAAACATCTTTCTGCATAAGCAACTGTAACAAGTATATATTGTCAATAAAATTATATAAGCAATACAAGCATTTGGAAAAAAAACAAAGTCTTCTTAAATAATTTATGAATTTTGAAGATTTTCCATTTTTTTTTCAGCATTCAATTCAAATTGACGATGGAGCACAATATTGGAGACAAAGAATTTCCATGTGGACAATTTAGGGTCCGTTTAAGTTTGCAATTTCAATAAGTACGATTTTAAAATGTAAGATTGAAAAACGTGATTTTTAAAAACTCAGTTAAGTGTTTGGCAAAATTGCAATAGGCCTTAAAAATTGCAGTTTAGCATTCAAAATTATGCGTTTTTAAAAAAGCACATTTTCACCTGCGATTTGAAAATGCAGATCACAATTTTTTAAAAACGCAATTCCAAATGATCAATTTTTTACAATTTGGTCTAAAATCATACTTTTTGTCTACGAAATCGTAATTCCAAAATGCACTCTTAATTGAATTGATGTTGCCACTTTGGAGAAAGTTTTGCATGTTCGACTTTATTGAGTGTGAAAATGAGAGAATAAGCAACTGGACATTCCAAGAATTTATATATGTTGAACAATTTATGACATTGGGGGTCTTTATGAACGTGAATTGTACACATAGAAAGAAAATGAATGATTACAAGTTCAGCATTAATAAGGTTGACATTTATCATTACTCATTAAATGTCAACCTTATGCCCATCATGATTTGTAAGAGCATTTTGCTCATCTGTTATCAATGAATGATGAAAGATTCACACTCAAAAAAAAAAAAAAAGATATTTGTATGCAATGCCTTTTTAAAATATTGCTTTAATTAATACAGAATAAGTATGTGCTGTTTATACATGCATGCACAAGAAGAAAAGGCGTCACGACATCTTAGCCAACGAAGAGAAATATTATATATGCGCATATTCTTTAGAAAAATACTCTTTCATCTTTCTTTCTGCCAAGAGATCAGAAATGTTAATTTTCGGTGGGAATAAGCAAACCTAGTACGTACAGAAAGAGAGAGGGCTGCGTGAATTGAAGCCACAGGACCACTTAACAAGTTGCCAAACAATTAAGAGGATGTGCTAAGAATATACTGTACTTTGCATGGAAAATACCAGACTCCTCTTTTTTTCTTATCAGCTATATATTGATATGGAGACCCAAAAGTGTTCATCAACGAAATGAACAAAGTGTACATATGTGTATGGATGCATTACTGGGCAATTACTCTCTTGGCAGTCGGCCATTCACTTGCACATGATTAATTTCACAAGGTGGAGATAGCTTACTGCCAAAGGAGATTTGCTCAGCAATTTTGCTGTGCAAAATCATTCGGCTACCTAAATTTTTAACAACCCGGGCAAAGGTAATATCGAGCATGAGCAATGCAAAACATCATTTTCTTACCCATCTCCAATCCGGCTATCTCCTTCATCCAATTTTTAAATTTACTTTTGAATTTGTGAACCTACATGTGGCTCACACTTATTCAATGGTAAATTTGAAATGAGAAGGATGAGATATGGGTAGGAGAATGATGTGTATCATTTTCCATCGAGCATATATATATACACGTATGCACTTTCCCTTATTTTATTTTTTATTTCTTTTCTATTTTGGTAATTACTAGTCATCCTGTTTATTACATTCGATTGTTAGATGTTTAATTTTTTCTTTTTTTTGGGATGTATGGATGTTTAATTTTCTCTTGCATCCACAACTACACGTACAAGAAGCATGAACAAATTTGAACGCTTTGCAAAAGAAGGTGACCGCTTAATTATTCAAAAAAGCATATGCTCAAAGTGTGAGTTGTGGCATGCATATGACGCGTGTGCTTGTGATAAACTTTCTAACAATAAGATACCAATATAGATAATTCCATGGGAAGGTTTTGTTGGCTCTTCTGCATTCTTCACAAATGTGTACTTTTTTTTTTTTTAATTGAGTAGGGAAATGGCCTACAGGGAGGATCACACAAATGTGTACTTGGTTTATAATACCATATATTTTTCAAGTGCAAGAAGGAAATACAAGCACATACACAAGTTTAGATGTCCAACATTTTGTCTTTTTTGTACCTCAAAATATTCTCCATAATAAAAAGTGATGATTCAAAACGTCAAAACTTATTTAACAAAACATCAACATTTTCTTTCTTTCTTTTTTGTACCTATATGTAATAAGGTGATGCCTAACATTTTCTTTCTTTCTTTTTTAATTGTACCTATTTGTAATAAAAAGTGATGTCGAAAATCCTTACAATATTTTGAATAGTTTATAAAAAAAAAAACATAAAAAAAAAAAAAAAAAGAAAAGGAAAAAAAAGAACAACATGAGTGGGTCATAAGTAAATTAGCATATCACAATACGATTATACTCAATATATCTATAATTTTTATTGGATGTCTTTGATAATTGTATGCTTAACTTGTCTTGTGCTTCATCATCATTATATTGTTGGAACTTAGTATCCATCACTGCATGCTTTCTATAAAGTTATGAAAGGCCATAGACGCCGCCATGATTTTCACTTCTTTATCATAAGGAAAATTCGGCATGTTACGCAATATTTTTCACTTATTTTTTCAAACTCCAAATGTTATTTTAATAGTTCATCTAAGTACGTGATGAATGTGCATAATTAAATATTTCATGCATACTTGGTTAGCTTCCACGACGAAAGTTTGGTAGGTGATATCTCTCCCCTTTGTATGGCCCCATATATCACTTCATGTGAGAATATTTTGCGTCTACCAAGTCATACTTACCTACATAAAATATACGAGTAATGGTCACAAAAATAATGAGAAAACATATATGTATGATGTATATTTTATAATTGTTATTCTTGTTAAATACAAACATCTAGATGGGTGTGGAAATCGCAATTCTTCATTTTTAATAGCTTCCGAAAAAATACGTGTATCATGTGCAGTATTTTTCCATCCTACCCAAACAAAGGTGAAACACATGAAAATCACCAACAATCATAATATTTTGATCATAGGAATCCCTTTTCGACCAATATATGGTATTTGTTTTGATGGAGAAATTGTAACTGACACATACGTTCCATTAATGGCTCCAATACAATATTTGAAATACGGCCAATACCTTTCATCTTCACAAATTTTGCTTGGAACATCCTTAAACGGTTTCCCCTGAATGTTGAAACCTTACTTGCACCATTCTATTTCCAAACCCATGGCCTAAAGTAATAAAAAATTTAACCACCAACTCTTCAATAGTTATGTTCCTAGTACCCCTTAAATGATATTTTTCCTTAACTTCTTTACACAAGTAGAGGAATATGTTTATTTCCATCCTAAAATTTTGTTGTCCAATATACTCTCAAGGGAATAGACTTTTTATGCTACTTGTCTCAGATGCAAGAGCTGCAAAATCTTTCCTGTCTTTGGGTGCATGGCATTGATACTGTAAGTTCCAAGTTTAACAAATATAAGAACCAGCACATTTAACATTAAGATACATGTGACAATGTAATCTAATATGAAAACATAACCACATATAAGCTTATTAAGTTCTCAACTAACCATGAAAAGTGATCACAGCTTTATTGGCCTCCTCAGGGGTGGAAAAACAGACAAATCCAAACCCCTTACATATTCCTTTGTTATCTTGCATAAGTTTCACAAAAGTAATTGTGCCACACTGGCTGAAGTGTTCTCGCAGCTCCTCCTCAGTTATATATAATGTTGATAACTAATTTTCATTCTTCATTAACCATAGCAATATATACAGCTTGCCCTCTCCCAAATACCAAAAGCATATTACACAAAAGCAATCTCAACCAAACAGATATATGGGATTGTGTTGGGCAAAATTTCCCTTTAAAATCTTGGGGAAAAATTAAAAATTAATAAAAAAAAAAACCTTTTAGTCGTTCGTGGTGGCCGTGGAGGGTGGAAAACGGCGTTCGTGGCTGTGGAGGGTGGGCATCATCGGCAGTGGTGGTCGGAGCAGACAGTGGTGGGCAGAATCCTTGGTGGGTTTCTGTGGAGAGAGAGAGAAGCGGCTGGGTTGCGGGTGGGCGTTGCCATATCCGGTGGGTGCAGGTGGTGGTGGTTTCTGTGGAGAGAGAGAGAGAGGAGAGAGAGAGAGAGAGAGAGATCGTGTGGTCTGAGAGGAGACGAGAGTGAAGAAAATTGGGGGGAAAGGAAAAAAGTGGGGGGAAAGGAAGCCTCGTGCCATTTCACGGAATTTTTAATTTTTTTTTTTTTAACTAAACTCAACCTGAGTTGAGTTTTCCCATCCAGCTGTCAAAAGCCAGATGGGAAACTGATGCTTAGTCTGTCCCTAGAATTACTCCTATAGCCCTATCTCCTAAGGCCTCATTTAGTATGCTGAATGAGTATTTCATTAAGAAAAGTAATAGTTATTATTGGGAATAGAGTATGGTGGAATGAAATAGTTATTCATATTTCTTGGTTTGATAACAACATATATGCTCTAATGGGAATTGAATCAAAATTCTTGAAAAACTCAACTTTAATTCATATTTTTTAAAAAACTCAAATTGTTATTATTTTTTTTTTAAAAAAAAATTGAACGGAATGACTAAGTGGATGGTCGCACCACCCCAATGGGTGGTCGGCCACCCATTGTAAACGTCGGGGGTGGTCGCACCACCCCGAGTGCCATCGGGGGTGGCCAAGACCACCCCCTATCATCGGGGGTGGCCGCAACCACTCTCGAGGGGCTCTTGAGGTTGTCATGGCCACCCCCAAATGTACCGAGGGTGGTGCGATCACTTCCGTGTTTTAGAGTGGGTGGCTGACCATGTCAATGGGTGGTTAGCTACCACCAAAAATCAACGTTTTTGGTTTTTGGTGGTTTTTTTTTTTTTAATATTAGAAGAAAAAATGATTATTAATTGTTTTGAAAAATATTGTCAATTCCTCAAGGAATAACTATTTCTTTCATTTTTTAGAGAAATAGGTATTCATTTTCCTAAGGCAATAATTATTTCCATGGAATAGCTATTCATAGGAATAGGTCAATCCTTACCGAAAAAAAAAATTACTATTCTAAAGGAATATCCATTTCATTACAATGGTATAGTCTATAAATTAAACCGGACCTAAATTTTGAACCATGTGATGTGAATTCCCTTTCCCAGAACTTTTTGACTGGCCAAATATAAAGTATTTATATATCAAGTTAGAAAAGAAAGCTCATAAACGATCGATGATAAGAATGACCAGCGGGTGACAAAGAGAGATAGCTAGCATATTGTTAGATCTCCCCGTATATGCTCTTTCGGTTGCTTTTTTTTTTTTTTTGACATTCCTCTGATTGGTATCTTATGATCAATGAACTATATGCATGCTTTGATTTCATAAAAAAGAGGAAGGTGAAGGACGACTGTTGTGTAACCACCAGTAGTTAATTTAAAAGTTCAAGTTGATCAGAAATAATTAATATAATTATTTAAATTAATATTTTAACAGTTATAGGGAAGTTGTAGCAGTGCAATTTTTTTTTTTTTGGCATTATAAACTCTAATATGTAAAATGATGCTGGTAATAGGAAAATAACAATCAAGAACAGACGATGATTTTAAAAGAAGGCATGCATTCTTCACAAATGTTGTACAGTCAAACATTTCAACGTACTTGAGGATCATCATTGAGCAACATGTTTAGAAGCTATCATATAAATTGTCCTAGTTTTTCGAAAAATTAAATGAATGCCCCTCGAGTACTATTTTCCAATTTAAATTTATTATTAAATGTTAAGTAGCTCTTCGTCTACCTTGTAAGTTGTAATTGTATGTTCAACATATAACAGCTATGCACGATTAGTAACACAAACAAAGTCCCTCAAATTAATTAATGTGATACATTTACTGGCCTGAAGGCTAATTAACGTTAATAGACGGCTACAAGGTGTTGGAAAAAAAAAAGCAGGCTAAAGAGAACCAGAGGCTGACTTGTTGTAGAATAGGATTCAACAACCAGCATCTTCCCCCAAAAAGAATCTAAAGACGGTAGAATTAAGCTTTTCACGTGGAATCAAGTTCCTGCCCAAAAATCTGCGTGACAGTTGGTTTCGTATATGTCCAAAACCAACCACAACAAGGTGAAAGAATGTATTACAATGTGAAATTATCCTAGGTCGATTGACTTCAACTTGTTTCGATCTTCCTTCATTCCCCTCATTTTTAAGGCGCAAACTGTTGGAAATCGGGACGGTTCAATCATATATAATCCATAGATGTCTCCACCGATATATTTTGAGGCATTAGGTGATAAGTTTAAATGAGGCCATTTTCTTATATTTAAATATTAGTTTGATAATATTTGTTTATATCAATATTATATATTTGTTTAGAATCGTACTTTTCGCTTTTTGCAAAACAAAAATTACTAATTAAATATTCAAGTATTTTTAACATCTCATTTTCAATTGATAATGTGGTTTTAGTAGCGCCATCTAATTCAAAAATTTATCCCAATTGAGCATGTCTAGCATATATTTTTTTTTCTTATCCATTTAATCTTTTTGTGACATTATTGATCTTAGGTAGGATTTTAACAATTTTGATTTAAAAAAAAAATTGGATAAAATAGTTCTGTTGAAGCAACTGTAACATGTATATATATATTGTTAACAAAATTATATAAGCAATACAAGCATTTGGAAATGAATCAAGTCTTCTTACATATATAATTTATGCATTTTGAAGATTTTTCATATATATTCTTTTTAACATTCAATTCAGATTGATGATGGAGCACAATATTGGAGACAAAGACTTTTCATGTGGACAATTTAATTGAATTGACATTGCCACTTTGGAAAAAGTTTTGTATGTTGGACTTTCAAGAGTGTGAAAATGAGAAAGTAAACAAGTGGACATTCTAAGAATGTGAGTTGCACGCAACAAAAGAAATGGAATGATTACATGTCTAGAGTCAATAAATTCACATTTTCATGTCTAGAGATTTTTTTAGGCTGCAATATTATAAAATTACTTTTGTTTACCATAGTTGAGGGCCTTAATTAGAGATTTATTATTAACTTTTTACCATATTAGAGTTACAGAAAAATGGAAAGCAAATCTATTGTACATTAATTGGAACCTTAATTAGAGACTATTTATTAATTTTTTAACATATCGGAGCCTTACAAATCTTTTTTTTTTTTTTTCTAAAAAAAAACAAAATTTATTTTACAATTTTTAAATAGAGCCATAATTTATTGCGTATCTTAAAACACTAAGGGCTGAGCCGCCCGGCGCCCGGCGCCCTGCACATAATCCTTATATATGAAGAATCAGTAGTTAGGCCTTTTTTAATTTCTCTAGACAAGATATCTACTCTCTTTAATGAGTAATGATAAATGTCAAGAACAGGCGATGTAAAATAAAGGTAATAGGAAGATAATATGTAAAGATGGGAGAGAGAGGTAATAGCAAGATAACAATCAAGAACAGACGATGATTTTAAAAGATAGCATGCATTCTTCGCAAATGTTGTACAGTCAAACATTTGAACGTACTAGATCGAGGATCATCATTGAGCAATATTTTTAGAAGCAATCATATAAATTGTCCTAGTTTTTCGAAAAATGAATGCCCCTCGAGTACTTTCTTATAATATGTTAACCTCTTCAAACGAAGTCCCTCAATTAAATGTGATACATTTACCTGCAGAAGGCTAACGTTAATAGACGGCTACAAGGTGTAGGAAGAAAAAGCAGGCCAGTAAAGATTCTCTGTATTGTGAACAAGACTGCTCACGGCGCGAAATAGAACCAGAGGCTGACTTGTTATAGAATATGATTCAAGTACCAGCATCTTCTCCCACAAATAATCTGAAGACGGCAGAATTAAGCTTTTCTCGTGGAATCAAGTTCCTACCCAAAAATCAGCTACGGTACTTAATTGGGTAGCTTATATTAAAATATAAGCTTGTCACGTGCAAATTGTTTGAAATCGGGACTGTTCGATCATAATCCATGGACATCTGCACATGGCGAGGGTTGGCTCAATACATTTTGAGACCTAAAGCGACAAGTTTAAGTGAGGTCATTTTCTGATATTTAAATTGTGAAAGTTTTGTGCGAAATAATAAAATATTGAATAACAACGAAAGCAAGAGAGAGAAAGAGACACAAATAATTATAGGTGGTTTGGTGTTAAACACCTATGTCCACTACTCTGAATGACTCTTAGGGCTACATTGTGCTCATTGAGTTAATTGTCTACAGTACAAAGTTATCTATTTATAGAGTATAGAGTTAATACAAGTATGGTAATTAAAATTGGGTAATTTAATTACAATCAATCCGTAAATAGAGAATATTACAATATCAACCAAATATGGAATGTACGGAAATATAATATATTTTATCTATATTCTAACATATTAATTCAATAATATTAATATTATATTTTTGTTTAGAAATCTTCTTCTCGCTTTTGCAATACAAAATTACTAATTAAGTTTTTTTATTCAATGGATAATATGATCTATTCATTTAATTTTTTTGTGACATGGCTGATCTTAATATGTATGATTTTATCAATTTTAATTTTAAAAAACATCTTTCTGCAAAAGCAACTGTAACAAGTATTTATTGTCAATAAATTTATATAAGCAATACAAGCATTTGGAAAAGAATTAAGTCTTCTTAAATAATTTATGCATCTTGAAGATTTTTCATATATATTCTTTTCAGCATTCAATTTAGATTGACGATGGAGCACAGTATTGGAGACAAAGACTTTCCATGTGGACAATTTAATTGAATTGACATTGTCACTTTGGAGAAAGTTTTGTACGTTGAACTTTCAGGAGTGTGAAAATAAGAAAGTAAACAAGTGGACATTCCAAGAATTTATATATGTTGAACAATTTATGATGTTGGGGGGTCTTTATGAATGTGAATTATACACATCAAAGGAAATGGAATGATATATTACATGTCTAGCATCAATAAATTCACATTTTCATGTCTAGAGATTTTTTAAGGGTCCAATTTTATAATTTTTTTTTGTTTACCATAATTGAGGCCTTAATAAGAGATTTATAATTAACTTTTTATTATATTAGAGTTACAAAAAAAAAAAAAGGAAAGCAATACTACTGTACTTTAATTGAGGCCTTAATTAGAAATTATTTATTAATTTTTTTAACATATCGGAGCCTTAAAAATCTTTTTTTTTTTTCAAGAAAAAATTATTGTACAATTATTAATTAGAGCCATAATTTATGAGAAAACCTTCCATCCAGATGTGGTGTAAAACACCATTTTTACAGCCTCCAATAAGCATTTGACACATAAGCTAAAAACACTAACTACACTAAAGACAAAAACACTAGATTATCTCTTTCATTTCTTTCTAACCATAGGAATCAACCCCTAAACCACCCTACCTCTCCAACCGTCGTTAGATTCCGCCCCACCTCTCTGGCCGTCGACAAAACCCGCTAAAAGCCAGTGCTGAAATTCCGTAGTTTCAAATAGATGAGAACTGAGGGAGAGATAGAGATCGAGAGAGAGAGATGGGTGATGGGAGAAAACTCAAGCAAGGTAAGGATTTCCCATTTGATTGTTCTGATTTATTGTTGGGTTTGAATTTCTATGGGTTTTGTTGATTAGGTTTTCCTTGGATGGATTATGGCGGCGGCTTTCGGCAAAGG
>FXXK01002120.1:6948-20879 GCA_900184695.1 Betula pendula
AAAAAAAAAAAAATCAAAAAAAAAAAGAAAAAAAAAAAAATAAAAAAAAAAAAAAAAAAAAAAAACAAAAAGAAAGTTTTGGATGTTTTAAAAATAAACAAGTGGTGGGGTTCATTTCGTTTTTTTACCGACCCTTTAGAGTGTGTTTTCTCATTCATTTAATGGACTGTATTAAAAATATATTTTTACTGTAAATTTCATTTAATGAACAGATTTTTAATGTCATTTACGTGATATGTGTTTTCCTAAAATTGGATGCTGCTCTCAAATTTTTATTTTCGGTCGTATAGGTAAATGCATTTTTTTTACTAGTCTGAAAAAAATTAAATGAAGAGATAGCATGGCCTTAACCTCATCATTTTCGGCTACTGACAAAATGGTTCCTCCGTAATAAATCCAAGACACGCCTCTCCTTCCACAAAGCTTGCTCTGACCATTTTTTTTTTCAATCTGCCGTGGATATTAACCTTTGGTGAAAGTTGCCTCCACTTTGTTTTGAAAATTAATTCTGCCACCTTTTTCAATTTAAAGATGGACCTCTTTTTCAATCAAGTAACACTTTGTTTTTCATCAAGTTTTCCATGTGATATTTTGATTTTTTTGTTTTTTTTAAGCTTTTATCTCTTTTCTGTAGCTTTCATTTAAAAGCTACGAAAAGGATTTAGCTTTGAATGCTGTTTACAGCCCCTCAAGGTATACTTTTTGAAGGGATTAAATTAATTCCAACTACACGTCCCTACGAAAATAGAAGCTAGCTTTTTCTCTTCAACATTCGTTGTCTTGACGTTAATTTTTTTTGTTTTTTTAAGTAGAAATTTTCTGGTTTAGCTTTGAAAGCTACACAGTAAAGCTTAAAGAAAGGGATTCTTGTAGCTTTGAAATGCTACGAAAATTTCCCTTATCTTTTTTTTTTTTTTCAAAGCTTCCAATGAAGCTTTTATTCTCTTTTACCATTTCCTACTTGGTAGCTGAAAGCTACGAAAATGGTTCTCTCTCTCTTTTTTTTTTTTTTTTAATCTTTGATTTAAAGTTTTAACTTATTTATTTTTATTAATTATTCTACCTAACTAACCACAAATTTTAAACAAACTAAATAACAATCTATTTAATATTAACTAAATTAATTAATCTAAATATAACCAAAGCTAAATACTACTTAAATTTTATTATTCACTATAAATATGTTGGACGTTACACATTTATATGATAAAATACTTATTCCGCATACCAAACAAGATATTAGTAATTTAAAAATGGGCTTGACCCAAAGTCAGTCAATTTAGAATTAGAGTTTTTTTTTTTAAGTGAACTTCCATTCCATTCCTTAAAACTCAAATAATACATCTATCAGAAAGAACAATTTCATGAAGAAAAACAGGATACTCTTCCATCCACACAGTTTCAGGTAGTATTCGAAGTGCCTCCTTTGCTAATAATAGGCTTAGTCCAAAAGTCGGTTAATTTAAGGTTATAGTTTTTGTCAGAGAATATAGAACTATTCTTTTGTACTTCTATAAAGACTTATTATGATTAATGAAAAACATATATTTTCTTTGAGATGTGATTTCTCTTATTTTTTAATGGTGAGACTCTTCATTATTTCAGTGAGACTCTGGATTAATACAAAATTTATCTTTATTTATGTTGTTCTTTATCTATTTTCTAAAAATTCCTTTCCGCTTGCTGCGTCACCGATTCTCTCAACATCCAAGAGCTCGACAAACTTGTTCAACCCACCATGGAGGCTGGTGCAAAACCTCATCAGATGCTTGATATCATAGAGCGTGGGGAAATAAAGGGCGTCTTTTTTCTTTTTAAATTTTATTTTAAGATTATGTTTTTAAAATTTATTTTTTTAAATAAAAAAAAATTATTTTAAGTTGACATGGCAAAAATGCTGACTCTGCACTAATGTTTACAAAAAAAACTTGAAAGGAAAACTAACGGAGGGATCTATTTCAAATAAGTAAAACTCAAGCAGTCAATTTAAAAAATTAAAAAGTAAGAAAGTAATTTCAAATTACGTATTTACTTAAAAATTTATCATACATTTAATTTAAAGGCAATGAAACGGTTATATTTTCCATTATAATAATAACATGTACTTTTTTGCCAAGAAAATCATAACATCATTTGTAAACTAAGTTGATGATTATGAGTAGATATAATCCTCAATGGCACTACAATACAGTCTTTTTGTCGTATAAAGATTTGACATGTATTTACATATGGTAAATATGAATTTGGCACTTATGTTGTAGTTTTTTAAGGGTTTAGATTTAATTATTTTTTTTCTCTATTTCTCATATAAAATTTGAAACTAAATATAAATCTTTTTACGTCACTTAATCCTAATTCGGTAAATATATAGAAATATATTTAATTATTTTAGAGCATTCTTAACTCTCTACATTTGACTTTTCTCTAAAAATATTCTTTAACAAACTCTTTAGCCAATGTTAAAAAGTCGTGCTACACGTCCGCTTGTATGCCAATTTTTTTTTTTTTTTTTTTTTTTATTCTGCATGCCCTCACAAAAGTGAGGGCATGCGGACGATAGCGGATGTTTATCTCTACTCAATGTTAAATATAACTTCTGTCAGACATGATCTCCAAATGAAAAGAGCCCAAAAAGTAAAAGTTATTTTTTGTATTCTTATTTCATCCATTGGATGGGCATTAAAGTTATTCTTACCATATCAACTCAGTCTTAAAGTTAGTTTTACCAATTAAAAAAAAATATTTAGTTAAAGTAAAAAAATATTTAGAGTGTTTGATGTTAAATAGTTTTGAAAAGTGGCTAACTAAATAAATTTTATGAATGCTCTAATAGTTTGGGCTGGGCAAGAGCAAAAGTTGAATGGTTTGCATACAGGCTCAGAGAAAAAGCCCATACACGACCGAATTTTGCTGGACCAGCCATCAATGAATCAAATTTAAGGAAAAAACATGAAACATAAAAAAGATGTCGTTCTCTCTCGGCCTTGCCGTTTTCCACTGAAGTCACAAATACATCTAGTCCTAACAAGTTCGAAGATCACAGAGATGGCTTAATGCTCAATGGGGCTGCGTAGGTAAGGCCGATTTCCGATCATTTTCGCTATTTCGATCGTACCCCTTTTTTCTCTCTGATTTCCATTACATTTGGTAGGAGTTTGATGGCTTCGAGTAATGGCACTGGCCTAGAGATATTAACTGGATGATTCTATTCTTCGATTACTCTTTTGATTCTCATTTTTTTTTCACTGTTTTCATTATTATTGCTGCATTACTTATGTCCTTGACTTCTTGTAATCAAATTCGATGCCGTTCTATCACGGCTATTCTCAGTTTCATTCTTTGTTTTTTTTTTTGGGTACTTGACAGAAAGATGAGGAAAGCAAGAGCAAAATATAATTGTAAATAATCACGCCTTTTGGGTTTTTGATATGAATCACTAAATCTACTAAATTAAGCAAACTACTGAATTAAGTTCGATTCAGTTGAGGGTTGAGGAAAGCTCTACATTTCTCATTATAGAAAGCAAAAGAAATTAACTTTTTTTTTTTGTTTGAATTGAACATTGCTGGGATTCATCAACTATTTTAGTTTCTAAGCAACCGCTCCTCTATTTTTATATGACAGGCATTGAATGAGAAAAATGAAAGCAACCCAGTAGGCTGAAAATTGTGAAAACTAAAGAAGACCTAAAAAGGAGGACATGAAGCATAAAATGGAAAATGAAGAAAGGAAACAATTATGTGCTTCGGGTTCTAGACGCACTCGTTCGCAGGCAGCTCCAGAGTGGCCTGTAGAGGGTGCACTCATTCTTGTGAATGAGATTGCTGCTGTTGAAGCAGATTGCTCGAATGCTTTGTCTAGCTATCAGAAGTGGAATATAATAGCAGAGAACTGCACTGCTTTGGATAAACCGCGGACTTCGAATCAGTGCAGGAGGAAGTGGGACTCCTTGGTATCTGAGCACAACAAGATCAAGCAGTGGGAATTGCAGTCTGGGAGTGGTTTGTATTGGTCTCTGGAAAGTGAAAGGAGAAGAGAATGTGGGCTGCCAGAAAATTTTGACAGTGAGCTGTTCAAAGCGGTTGATGATCTTGTAAGGGCACAGGAGAAGAAATCGGATACAGAGCCAGATAGTGATCCAGAAGCAAAGATTGAGGTGCTTGATGTAGCTGCAGAACTAGGTATGGTGAGTAATGGTAGACTTTCCAATAAAATCTCTTCAATGTATGTAAATGGTTATCTCCAAGAGTGGCATTTATGGATAACATCTAGTTGATGTGTTTTGATAATCATTCATTATATTGGAATTCTGAGCAAATTTTAGTTCTGCTGTCTCCTTTTGTTAGCAATTGCCTATTGTTTTCTAAATGTCCACTGAAGTGTTCTATTAGGCTGTGACTTGCAATTGATGCTGTGGAATTTATAATGCTGTTTTAGCCCCCCCTCTCTAAAAAAAAAGGATTTCATGATTATTATTATTGTACTGCATTGGTGGTAGAGGAAGATTTATCTTTTTCTGTTAACTAACTCCCCAAATTCTGTGGGGTAGTCAGATGGGTAGATGGTCTCTTACACACACATGTTTCGTGAAATTTGCTTTGTATTTGGTTTTTACATGCAATATGAATATCAGGAAAAATAAAATTAGAAGATTACTTGTTGAGAAGAGGAATCTAGTCCTTTCAAGAATTGTTTTCCCTCAACCTGAACATGTATTGCTTTTATGTTCCATGTGTTATGGTCGCCCATATCTGATCCCGCCAAAGGATATATCAAGATTTGAAATTCTGTTTGCTGATTGTTATAGGCAGCTTGGCTCACACACATAAAGAGGGCTGCTGATGAGCCAAACTGCCCATGAATGGCTCAAATCTAGCTAGGACATTAGACTGCCACATAAACAACTCCAAATATTTAAGAGAATGTGGGATAACTACTATAACTATAATGATCAATGGGATTCATCGATTTTTCAATATAGAATTCATGGCTCAAGTGGGAGGGGTAGGCATATTAATACATAGCATAATGATTAATAAATTACTCGGTAATCATTCTCAATATGGATGGATGATTCTAGTTTACAGGCATATTAATGTATATGCAGTAAAATTAATAATTGTGAGACATCTGAAGACCAAATCATAACAGAACTGATAAAGCTTTTATTCTGTTTCCTATGATTTCTCCAGATGAACGGTTATTTTCATATCTTTCTTAAATAGCTTCTGTTTTCAGTGGGTGGGCTGTAAGATGCATGGATATAGTAGCAAGTTTGCTTATGTATCCCTTAGTTCTGGGATTGTGAATGAATGACCATTTGTATTCCAAAAACTGATTATTGTTATGCTTCATGGATGCTTTTGTACGGAACGAATAAAACATTTAAGAAACCAAGATGCTTGTTTGATAGAGCTTGTGTTACTGAATTTTATGTCAGCCCCAGCATTATTCTTAAAATGTTGTGTCACCAGGGTCCAAGAGGCAAAGGCGGCGGTTAACGTCTCCAAAAATCTGTGTAGAGGAAAAGCCTTTTCTAAGCTACAAAAAGGAAGAGCCTCCGAGAAGCCCCACATCAGAAAAGCCTCAGAAAAGGCTCCTAGAAGATCCTGTGAATAGCCCAACCGAAGAAAATCCTCAGGAAAGTTGCTTCAAAGAAAAGTATCAGAAAAGCCATGAAGAAGATCCTGTGGAAAGCCCTATAGAAGAAAGGCGTAAGCGAAGTCATGGTAAAGGAGAGCCTCAGAAAAGTCGCGTGGAAGAAAAGGAAACAATTAGTATAGAAGAAAAGGAGCAAATGATGATTATGAAATTGCATGAGAATGCAGAACTGATTGACGCCATTGTTTCTGAAAATGTAGACTTAGGGGCTGCTGATGTGAAGAATGTTGAGGACTACCAAACTGATTTTGCGAGACGTCAAGGAGACAAGCTTATCACGTGCCTCAGAGACATTGTAAACACCCTTGATCAGTTCAGTGATCTTGTTCAAGAATGTGAATAGTTGTTAGCATTCAGAAGTGAAATATAAAGCCTTTTAGTCAAGAAAATGAAGTTCACTTTTCTAATTAAATGCTAGTTGTGATTTAGTAGCTAGCTTCCATTACCATGTTGCTTGCAAGTGAAGAACAAAATTAGCTAATTTGTGTAGTTCAAGGCTCAATGTCTCCATTGTGCTTGCTTTCCACGTTTAAAATGCATCTATTTTGTGTGTTTTTTCCCCCTCTTTCCAGGATTAAAGTAAATTCTGTTCTTATTCCTTGTTAAAAGTGTGCCACAAATATAAAGCATTTACTTTTTTTTTTTTAAGGGGAAATATAAAGCATTTACTTCGTCAAATGTGCGAATTTGGATAGATTTTGGTTAATTGCATAAAAGCCCAGAACACTTGAGACGCTTCATCGCAAAAAATGCCAAATTATTTGTGAAAAATTATATTCGACTTCACTGGGGATCGAACCCAGAATCTCTGGTTTCGTAGACCAGCGCCTTATCCATTGGGCCATGAAGTCAGCTGTTTGACTTATGTTGGAAGTAATACATATTTAACTAAATATTTTGTCAATTGTTTTCATTTTTCCCATGTCTAGGCTTTGGACAACTTGGCTGAAATATAAGAAATAAATTAAAAAAATGCTGAATTGGTCCGTAGTTTGAGATTGTGACAAATTGTTTCATGAAGTTTAAAAATTGACTAAACACTTTTTACAGTAAGCACAAAAAAAGAGAAAGAAAAAAAAGTCTATTGTTAGAAAAATTAATAGAATTGTTAATTTACCATGTCAGTATTAATTATATTGTGACATGTGTCACTTATAAAAATAAATAAAAAAATAATTAAAAAACTATATATATATATATATATATGGAAGGGGTGATTGAGCCACCCTAAAGCCATTAGAAATGGTTTGGCCACGCCCAAATAGCCCAATTGAAAAGGCCAAAACCATCCCCCCAGAATAGGAAGAATAAGAACTTGGAAAGATTTATGGTCAAAGCTTCAAAACAACTTTAGGATGATAAACAAATAAAGAGATACACTTGTTTGTTGAATGGTTGGGATCTCATTTTTGGTGCAGCATGTCTTATGTTTTACACAATCATAGGGTCATTTGTTATCCTTCTCTTTTTACTAAGTGATGCCAAGCGAATGGTTCGCATTATCAGGTTTGAATAGTTAGTGATTATATGTTAATATTTTAGTGATGTCTGTTTAAAAAATTTAAGTCTATTATTGATGATAAATAATGCAATTAGAGATTTATTGTTAGTTAGCTCAGATCAACTATTTTCACTTTCCGCTATATTTACTCTAATAATTTGTGAAGTGTAATAAATTCAGTTAGTTACTAGTTAATTGGTTTGAAGGTACTACATGTAACACTCCAAGTAAGTCAAATTAATTGATTTCAATTTGGAGGCATTACAGTTTGGTTCCAAAGCCGATACTCTACAGACTTTCTTGAGAGAGTGAAGTATCTCCGAGTCTTATTCCTTGTGGTTTAAGGCTGGGAGACGAATGCAGTTAATTACCGGGTAATTAATTTTACTGGGGCATTACACCTAGTAATCAATTAAGGCAATCCATAATGCCCAAGTTAGGATTTCGTAAGTGTGTTTTAGGTTTCTAAGTGCGTTTTAGGTTTGTTGCTTAGTTGTTTGGAAAATTGTAGTGGTTGGATTTGCAGAACGAGAAAGATCTTTTGGTATGGTTGAGGTTGGATCTAAGTGTTTGAAGTAAGTAAACTTACTTCAGAAGTAGATAAAAACTTTACTGCATAATATTGCAAATAAAAATTAGAAATTTTCTTGAAGCATGAAATGATAGGATATGATGTGAGCCTTAATTATGTTTTATTTTCCTAATTATATTTTAGGGATAACTTTACTAACCCCTTTGAAATATTACGACTTTTGTTATGTCTCACCTAAAGTTCAAAATTTCTCAATTTAATATATCCAAATTTGAATTTTTTGCAATATCTTGGTGTGCTGTCGCAGGCAACCAAAAATAAAACTTATACTCCTAAAAATACATGTAGTAGTGCAAGTAAGGATCGTTCCCACGGAGAGTATTCAGCCTAGTTTTATGCTACATGAACAAGGATGGGAGGGTTTGAGTATAACGAAAACAATTTTAAGAAGAACTAAGGAACAATTCAATTTAAAGTATCAAAATCAATCAAAAGAACAAACCTTGGTCAAAGTCAACATCCACCATCGGAATTTTATGACTGATCATCGATGCAAGCATATGTTAATTCATACTTTGAATATTCACCGTTGGAATTATTATCATATCTCTCCTTAATCGTAGTTAATTAGAAAACAAGCGATCTAATTAACCTTAACTACTAAACAACCTAAAACAAGCGTTAAAGGTTTAATCTAGTAGCAACCTTAAGAATTAGAGAGATTGATGAACCTAAACAACACAAGCGCAAGCGGTTGCGTTTAATTTAATCGAGCATTCTTCCTAAGATTTAATAATTTCTGACGCAGCAAATCATTAAATTTTAGTTACTTCACAAATTAGAGGAATCAAACAATTACGGATTTGATATCTAATATAGTAGTAGATTGCAACGAATAATAAACTAGTAGATCTCCTAGTAATTAAACGAGACAATCATGAAAACAGACACAGAAGAATATCTGATACTCAAAGCATAAATTGAACACTAAAATAATTTAGATCTCACAGTTTTATTGATTCTCAGGCTTCCGTTTCCTTCAACCAATGATAGAAGTTTAACTACGTAGAGCCATGATGAAAACTTAAAGGATCAGTTAGAGAAGAGGGGAAAAAAAGAGTTTTTTTAGTTTTTATGATTCCCCTTTCCTTTATACACGTTTATGCCCTTTATTAGAAGCCTACAAAATCTCTTAAAGATATTCTAAATATTATCCTAAAATAACAATATCCAAATTTGATTAATTAAGAAAAATATTAAAAATAAAATAGAGTCCTAATATAACTAGGAAAGTGGTGTTTCTAGTTGTAATTTTCGTGCACCAGCTCTGCTGGTTTCTGCAGATTAAAATAGCATGCTAAGGAATGTTCTAGAACATCAACAGTGCAGGTGCCTCAACTTCAAGCCCGATTTCGACCTTGATTCAGCCAGTATCTCTCAAAACTCAAAACATGAAAGTTGTAAATCTGTTTCTTAGTGTTCTATATCATCTTGAATCATCTCAATCAGAGCTTGGAGGAGAGAGTTATGCCCAGATTACGAAGTGATGTCGAAACTGTCCAGAATCGCCCAATTAGCTTTGTTTTGCATTTAATGCCTCCAATTGCATCCTAAATCAAAATAAAAGAATAATAAATACATTTAGGCACCAAATAAGTATAAAAGACTAAAAATTAATGGAAAAAAATATGACATTTTGCATTCTTATCATATCTCCTATTCATTAGAGTTTTTCGTTAAATTTTAACGGAATGGGTGTTAAATTACCTAAATACCTTCAATTTTTTTAATTTTTTTAATTTTTAATTTTTATTTTTAAAAGTGACCCGTGGGACACCTATGACCTACATTGGGTCATGTCGTGACCCAGCGTTGGTCACGACCAAACCCATGTTTGGGACCCAATACCTAGGTTTAAGTCAATTTTTTATTTGAAATTAAGGGTAAATTTGTAATTTTTTTTTAAAACATTTAGTGACATAAAAGTTATTTCACCTCTTTGACTGTCTAATTTAACATAATTGTCTAATAAAGGGAAGACATTGTAAAGGTCCTAACATTTTAGGGGGAGAAAGTGAAGTTATTCCTATATTTTATTTACCATACATGTTTTATCAATGGAAAGTTATAGAAATGCTACACAGTATGCATATGTCTAATATCCCATAATATTAATTAGGGTTAAGAGTGTCTTAATAAAATAATGTAAGATGTTAGGGTTGGATCCAAGTGAAAGGATGAGAAATTTTGGACTTTTAAGGATTTCACGTGAAGGCTAAATGTTCGAAGTTGTTCAACAAATGATTGAGATGAACAATTGCAGTTGGATACCGAACGATTAATAAGAAAGGCCGAATGTTCGAGAGGAAAACTTGAACTATCGATGCAACCCTAGCCACGAATGTTCGATGGGAAAGCCCAAACATTTGATGACAGTGTTTGCAATTATAATTTGGCACCTCAATCCTTAAGTGTGTGCATGAGAGGCTTTTTTTAGCATCCTTATGTCTCTTCCCACCCATTTGGACACTTCCTTGCCTTAGAAACCCTAGATAGATAGAGAGAGTGAGTGAGTAAGTTTGAGAGAAAGAAGGAGATTTCTTGGAGCTTTACATTCAAGAAAGGTAACCCCTTATCCTAATCTCGTTGTTTTTGTTGTTATTAGCATATTGACATATTGTTTAGCTACTGATTGGGTTGCATTTTTGTAGTTTATGATTATGGGTTGTATTTTTGTAGTTTATGATTATGGGTTGTTGATTCGAACTTCTAGGCTTGATAGTGTAGGCTCGATGTTGTTGACGTATAGGTAGTTTACATTTACGAGTAAGCTTATGATATCGTATAGTCTTGCATGATTAGTTACTGTTTAAGACCTTAAAATGTAGACCCATGGGTTATATTAAGGATTTGTAATGGATTTAATGATAGGTTGGTTATTTAATGACAAAGGTGTAACTAGGTGTGTTTGAATAGTGTATTGGTGACTAGTATTGTATTTTGAATGATATTAGGATTGTAGAATGTGTGAGATTAAGGTCTGGTTAGGACTTTGTTAAAAATGGGTTTTCCGCCAAGTACCAAATGTTCGACTATTTTGTCGAATAATAGATAGCTATTGTTCGCCCTGAGCTCGAACGTTTTTTAGTATGCCTATTTTGAGCCGTATATGATTTAGGAACTTTTTAGATTAAGGTTAGAGACTAATGTTAGATCGTTTCACAGATTTGGATGTTATGGATTGTCAAAGGAATTACCCTGAGGAAACATACGAGTAAAGTAAGTAAAGCTCACACGGATACTTATTATTTCAATTTTTTCATAACATGATTATTTTATGTATTAAACGTACATGTTTTCAACTTGCATGAAATACATTTAGAATGATTTGTACTCTATTTTTATTTATTTTTTTTTAAAAAAAATGATTGATGAATAATGAAATGATTAAATATATGAGTTTTGTAAATGCATGCATGTAAAAGACTGTGAATAATTGCATTATATGACATGGTACATCATGTACGGGATAACGACCATGAACAACTATTATCAGGTTAACCCTATGGTCATAGATTTACTTTTATGTTTGGCATTGGATCTATAGTTTTATAGGTAACCGACTGTAACACCTAGATATTTTAATCAATAAATCAATACAAAATACTGACTTATTGAAAATTTTCGAGCGCCTCCCAAGACTTACTTATTTTCGTAAATAAGTCCTAAGAGATCTAAACCTTTATCAGAGTGAAATGAATGCAGAATCTATATATCTATCAGAGTGAATAAATGTAGAACTTGAAATAATTACAATGATCTGATTTCTATACATAAACCTTATATAATTTTAAACTTAGCTAATACAACACTCACAAACCAAACAGCTTACAAAACAATACATACAAAGCTATAACTCCCTGAAGACCTCGCTTGCTGAACAGATGACTCTAGCTTGTCAACTCTGCTGAGAGCTTGCTAAAACTGGAGGACCAATAAAAATTGTCCAATAGGTGGAAAAGAGAAACAACAACTAGATAAGTCCACGACTTAATAAGTAAGATATCTCGGAATCGAACTCATGACTATGAGACTAACATTTTAATGCAGATAAATAGTATAAAACATCTATTCGTTCACAATACTTTTATAAATGTGCTGTCTCTACCATTATACTATTAAAAGAAGGAGTTTAGTGTAAGAGAAACGTAGAGCATAATCTTTGTGATAACAGTTTTCGAGCATATAAAATATAAAACGTTAGATTTCATTGCTATACATATAATATACATCATTGTCATAGCTTTCATCCATATGGTCTATTTAGGCCCTTACCCCTTCCCGCTTGGGTTTATGCATTCTTGTAAGAACATCTGGTATAGCACCAGTGCCCTAGATACTGCACAACATATCCTCTAATACTAATAGTCCAACCGAGTCCGACCTCGAGTGGCCCACATTATTAGCACAGTCGTCGTAGTAATCACTATGTAAACACAGCTACACTAGCTACACTAGTCTATTGGATCCAAAGACAATCATAGAATATTCATGGATTATAGGGTCAAGCCTGTATAATGGAAGCCTACGACCCTTGGTCATGTCAACAAATGCAAGTATGGTCAATTAAAATAAATTATCTTTTTTCTTTCTCAAATCGCAGTCTTTTAGCATTTAAAACAATTATAGAATCATATTGAAAATCTAGGTTCATGACATGATGAAAATATGAATAAAAGAGTTTGACAGTTTATATCAGAATAATCATGCTCCAAAAATAGTTTATTTCCCAGTTTCGTAAGTATATCACTTATGTCAACCACATGGATGAATCCTGAGACATTCTAACTTCCTACACTGCAAACCAACTCATAATCAGAAAAGACTAATAATAAACCTAAACTCACTTAGGTACCTAATACACACAATAAAAACTTAAAACAAGTTTCTAAGACAGTTGGAATCAACCTAAAAAGATTAGAGATCAATTCGGATTATCTAGGGTCAATCATGGACAATCAAGAACCAAAACAGAAGGTTGAGATCAATCTTGTAGAGTCTGGGATTGATCCTGCCAGTGCCAAAATCGATCCTAGTGCATTCAGCACCAGTTTCGAGCATTTTCGAGCCCCAAACACACATCCAAATAATCTCGAACGTCTCTAGAGTTTGTACAACACCCAGAAAAGTATTAGAATAATTTTTGGATTTCAAAATTACACTATTGATATGAGATTATCAAGAGTTCACTTTGTTTTCCTAAACAAACATAAAATAATCAATTGTGTGTTTATGTTAGTTTAAAATACCGTTTGAATGGATAGAATCATTACAATGTCAACAAAACATAAAACTCTTGTCTTAAAATTATTAAACAATAAACAACGTAAAATATTGTATTACTACTTTTGAAAACAATTATTTAAAACTCATTCTTTCTTTAAAGCAATTAATCTAATAATGAAACATAATCAAACCATTATTTATAGTAAGAAAACACAATCAAATATATGATTAAATGTAAAATATAATAACAGTTCATAGGGTTAGGGATTAAGACAAGAATTATGGAAGAAATAAATAGGTTTAACCATTACCTGATGAGGAAGGTTCAAGTATGACTTATGAATTGACAAAGAACGTCAACTCTAGGCTTTTTCCACGTTACGGCTTCGCTCTAGGGCTTTGGGGACAAGAGAAATCGTGCAAATGAGTTGTAAGAAGGCTAAAAATGATTAAATATGGCTCATGGTCGATTTTCTAGGGTTTTGGGCACTCAAAATAGGGTTTTTAATGAGTTAGGATCGATCCTGCAATAATAGAATTGATCTTGGACAATCTGAGGTGGTAGGATCAACCCTCCCTCTAAATAATTATAACAATATATGTATTAGAAATGATTAAAACATTAAACAAAACATCTTTTCTTTACGAACTATTTTTAGTTGAAAAGAATTTATAATTTAAAAATGAATTTAAATTTTGAGATATTACACCGATGCACCATATACAAATTATGGTCACAACTATGGTATCATTAGTGGTGTAGATCACCCGAGGTTTAAGTCTAGTCGGGTCGCTAACACTACAGGAAAACAAGGTATTTTCGTCGTTTCTTTTTTCTTCGTTCCCAACGACGAGACAGAGGCAAATTAACTTCGTTTATAAACAAATGAAGTTCACTTTCGTCTTTTGTTAAAAAACGACGAGAAGATTAAATATCACGTCTTGGCTGAG
>FXXK01002120.1:20904-31797 GCA_900184695.1 Betula pendula
CGGGCTAAATGTTCGAAGGTGTTCACGAACGATTGAGAATGAACAATGCATTTGATACTCGAACGATTGATATGAAAGGCCGACATGTTCGAGAGGAAAACTTGAACTATCAAGGTGCAAACCCAGCCAACGAAATGTTGATGGGAAAGCCCAACACGTTCGATGACAGGTTTCATTATAATTATCAATTTGGCACCTCAATCCCTTAATGTGTGTGCATGAGAGGTTTTTTTAGATCTTATGTCTCTTCCCACCCATTTGGACATCCTCCTTCTTAAAACGCTAGAATAGACAGAGAGAGTGGAGTGAGTAGTTTGAGAGAAAGAATGAGATTCTTGGAGCTGTTAGCATTCAAGAAAGGTAACCCTTATCCTAATCTGTTGTTTTGTTTTATTAGCATATTGACATATTGTTTAGCTACTGAATTGGGTTGATTTTTGTAGTTATGGATTAATGGGTGTTGATTCGAACTTCTAGCATTGATAGTGTAGGACTCGATGTTGGTTGACGTATAAGGTAGTTTACATATACGAGTTAAGCTTATGATAATCCGTTATAGTCTTGCATGATTAGTATTGTTTGAGACCTTAAAATGTAGACCCATGGGTTATATTGAGGATTTGTAGTGGTTAATGATAGGTTGGTATTTAATGACAAAGGTATACCATGTGTGTATGAACAGTGTATTGGTGACTAGTATTGTATTTGAGATATTAGGTTGTAGAATGTGCGAGATTAAGGTCTGGTTAGGACTTGTTAAAAATGGTTTTCCGCCACAGTACAAATGTTCGACTATTTGTTCGAACAATTTAGATAGCTATTGTTCCGCCCTCGAGGCTTGAACGTTTTTTAGTATGCCTATTTTGAGCCGTATATAGATTTAAGGAACTTTTTAGATTAAAGGTTAGAGACTAATGTTAGATCGTTAACAGATTTGGATGTTATGGATTGTATAGGAATTACCCTGAGGAAACATCGAGTAAAATATAAACTCACACGGATACTTATTATTTCAATTTCTTCATAACATGATATTTTATGTATTAAACGTACATGTTTTCAACTTGCATGAAAGACATTTAGAATGATCTGCACTCTATTTTTTTTTTAAAAAAAATGATTGATGAATAATGAAATGATTAAATATATGAGTTTTGTAAATGCATACATGTAAAAACTGTGAATAATTGCATTATATGACATGGTACATCATGTACGGGATAACGACCATGGACACTATTATCAGGTTAACCCTATGGTCATAGATTTACTTTTTATGTTTGGCATTGCGTCCTATAGTTTTATAGGTAATCGACTGTAAACACCTAGATATTTGTATCAATAACTCAATACAAAATACTGACTTATTTGAAAATTTTCGAGCGCTCCCAAGACTTACTTATTTTCGTAAATAAGTTCCAAGAGATCTAAATGTTTATCAGAGTGAAATGAATGCAGAATCTATATATCTCATCAGGTGAATAAATGTAGAACTTGAATATTACAATGATCTGATTTCTATACATAACCTTATATAATTTAAACTTAGCTAATACAACACTCAACACACAAACGTTACAAAACAATAATACAAAGCTAAACTCCCTGAAGACCTCGCTTGCTGAACAGATGACTCTAGCTTGTCACTTTGCTGAGACATCTTGCTTAAAACTGGAGGACCAATAAAAATTGTCAATAGTGTGAAAGAGAACAAACAACTAGTTAAGTCCACGATTTAATAAGTAGAATATCTCGAATCGAACTCCATGACTATGAGACTAACATTTTAATGCACGATAAATAGTATAAAACATCTATCGTTCACATACTTTATAATGTGCTGCTCTCCATTATACTATTAAAAGAAGGAGTTTAGTGTAAGAGAAACGTAGAGCATAATCTTTGTGATAAAGTTTTCGAGCATATAAAATAAAACGTTAGATTTCATTGCGTATACATATATATTATGATCATTGTCATAGCTTTCATCCATATGGTCTATTTAGGCCTTACCCCTTCCCGCTTGGGTTTATGCACTTCTTGTAAGAACATCTGGTATAGCACCGTGCCCTAGATACTGCACCACATAATCCTCTAATACTAATAGTCCAACCGAGTCCGACCCTCGAGTGGCCCACATTATAGCACAGTCGTCGTAGTACATCACTATGTAACACAGCTACACAGCTACACTAGTCTATTGGATCAAAGACAATCATAGAAATATCATGGATTATAGGGTCAAAGCCTGTATAATGAAGCCTACGACCCTTGGTCATGTCAACAAATGCAAGTATGGTCATTAAATAAATTACTTTTTCTTTCTCAAATCGCAGTCTTTTTAGCATTTAAACAATTATAGAAACATATTGAAAAATCTAGGTTCATGACATGATGAAAATATGAATAAAAGAGTTTGACAGTTTATATCAGAATAATCATGCTCCAAAAATAGTTTCTTCCTAGTTTCGTAAGTATATCACTTATGTCAACCACATGGATGAATCTGAGACATTCTACACTTCCTACACTGCAACCAACTCATAATCAGGAAAAGCACTAATAATGAAACCTAAACTCACTTAGGTACCTAATACACACAATAAAAACTTAAAACAAGTTTCTAAGACAGTTGGATCAACTAAAAAGATCAGAGATCCAATATCGGATTATCTAGGTCAATTATGGACAATCAAGAACTAACAGAAGGTTGGGATCAATCTTGTAGAGTCTAGGATTGATCCTGTAGGGCTGGGATTGATCCTGTCCAGTGCAGAATTCGATCCTAGTGCATTTTCACACCAGTCTCGAGCCTTTTTCGAGCCCCAAACACAACTCCAAACAATCTCGAACGTCTCTAGAGTTTGTACAACACCCAGAAAGTTATAGAATAATTTTTGGATTTCAAAATACGCTATTGATTATGAGTTATCAAGAGTTCAACTTTTTTTTCCTAAACAAACACTAAATAATCAATTGTGTGTTTATGTGGTTAAAATACCGTTTGAATGGATAAATATTACAATGTCACAAAACATAAACTCTTGTCTTAAAATTATTAAACAATAAACAAACGTAAAATATTGTATTACTACTTTGAAAACAATTATTTAAAATCGTTCTTTCTTTAAAGCATTATTTTAATGAAACATAATCATAAAATTATTTATAGTAAAAACACATCAAATATATGATTAAATGTAAAATATAATACAGTTCATAGGTTTAGGGTTAAGACAAGAATTATGGAAGAAATAAATAGGTTTAACCATTACCTGATGAGGAAGGTTTCAAGGTATGACTTATGAATTGACAAGAACGTCAACTCTAGGCTTTTTCCACGTTACGGCTTCGCTCTAGGGCTTGGGGACCAAGAGAAATCGTGCAAATGAGTTGTAAGAAGCTAAAAATGTAAATATGGCTCATGGGTCGATTTTCTAGGTTTGGGCACTCAAAATAGGGTTTTTTAATGAGTTAGGACGATCCTGCAATAATAGAATTGATCTTGGACAATCTGAGGGTGGTAGGATCAACCCTCCCTCTAAATAATTATAACAATATATGTATTAGAAATGATTAAAACATTAAACAAACATCTTTCTTTACTAACTATTTTTAGTTGAAAAGAATTTATAATTAAAATGAATTTAAATTTGAGATATTACACCGATGCACCATATACAAATTATGGTCACACTATGTTCATTAGGGGTAGATCAACCCGAGGTTTACATCTAGTTCGGGTCGTAACACTACAGGAAAACAAGGTATTTCGTCGTTTCTTTTTTCTTCGTCCCAACGACGAACAGAGGCAAATAACTTCGTTTATAAACAAATGAAGTTACTTTCGTCTTTTGTTAAAAACACGAGAAGATTAAATATCCGTCTGGCTGAGAAGATGCGAGAAATAATTTGCCCTGTGTCTTTTAATGTTGAAAGTAAACCTTGAAAGTTTATGTCTTGTCCACTTTCGTCTTTTATGTTGTAGAAAAAGGACGAGAATATCAAATATTGGTTAAAATTCAGGCGGACTTCAACAAGAGAGGCGCGCTTCTTTCTATCTCATTCTGAGACTTGCGCTGGATGACGTATCTAGCATGCTCATGCAGGTTATCAAATTGTGGATGTGGAGTCTTATCTTTACCTCTCTGTTTCAATATCCTCAAGAAGTAGCAGCCGGCTTGCATAGTCATATTATCTCTACTTGAAGCAGCAGGAAACAGGTATTATTAACGACGTAGACGACGACGCTGGCTGTCCCAACTCGACAACCACTGCCTGATCAACCCGACTTTGCCTTTCCCCACCTCCACGAGTTTGGTAAATTTTTTTAAGAAATTTAATTATTTCCATGTTGATACAACTATAATGTGGACTTTGCCTTTGGACTTTAGCCTTTTGGTTTGGACTTTGGCGGATCTCTCTCTCTCTTTACACGGTTTGGATTGCCTTTGGCACCTAATTTTTTTGGGTGAGTCTCTCTTGCTTTTGGGCAATTACTCTCTCTTTCATTAAGGGTGTTAAGTTAATTTTTTTGTAGCTTTGGCCCAAATGCCCCCTCACCTCCCCAAAATTCCCCTTACTCTCGGTAAAATTTTTTCCGGATATCTTATTTGCCCATCCTCAACCACGCATCAGGGGCAAATATTTTTGAAGAGCACTGGGATTCACAGCTCACACTCACGCCAGCCTGATTTTATTTCTCACCGTTACTGTTTGAGTTTCAGGCTTTTAGGAGATTTTTAGGATAGACGCAGTTGAAGGAAGGAAGGTAGAAGATGATTAGTAAATTAGGAGCTATTGTACGTCTGTTCAATTTAAAGTGTATGGGTGGATGGAGTAACACGTTGTTCTCATTATTGCTTGAGTTAATTAATGAGTTGATTCCATCGGAGGCGTCCTTGCCTAAAGACACATATGAGGCAAAAAAGTACATGAAAGACTTGGGGCTTGAATATGAGAAGATCCTGGCTTGTCGCAATGGTTGTATGTTGTTTTGGAAGGAGTACGAGAAGTTGGAAATATGTACGAAATGTAAGCAATCGAAGTGGAAAGACGAAATTGGTGCTAATGTTGACTCATCTGAAAAAAAAAAAAAAAAAAAAAAAAAAAAAAAAAAAAAAGAAAAAAAGAAAAAAGAAAAAAAAGAGCCTGTGAAGGTGTTGCGGTGGTTTCCATTGATACCAAGGTTACAAAGGTTGTTTATGTCAAAACACATCGCTCCTTACATGCAATGGCACGCTCATGGGCGCACAAAAGATGGGGTACTAAGGCATCTGGCTGATGGTGAAGCTTGGGAGACATTTGATGAACGATACATAGATTTTGCCTCCGAACCACGCAATGTCAGGCTTGGTTTATTGTCAGATGGATTTAATCCTTTTGGCAACATGAGCAATTCCCACAGTACTTGGCCGGTAATGTTGGTAACATACAATTTGCCTCATTAGATGTGCAGGAAACAACCTTATTTTATGTTATCCCTTATTATCCCAGGGCCAAGGTCACCAGGAATGAAGATAGATGTCTACCTAGGACCCCTAATATTAGATTTGAAGGAATTATGGAATGTCGAAGTACCTACCTTCGATGTATCCTTGAAAGAGAAGTTTACGATGCGTGCAGCATTGATGTGGACAATAAATGATTTTTCAGCATATGGTGACTTGTTTGGGTGGAGTACAAAAGGCAAGAATGCTTGTCCCTGTTGTATAGATGCAACACGATCAAATTGGTTAACTTATGGCAACAAATATTGCTATATGGGGCACAGGAGATGGTTGCCTATGAATCATAGGTAGAGAAAGAATAAGAAATCCTTTGATGGTACGCAAGAAACCGGTCCAGCTCCTATTGTGCTAGTTGGCGAAGAGATAATGAGACAATTGCAGGCAGTTGAACATGTACATGACCAGACTTCGGGGATGAGGCCAAGGATCAGTACTTCAGGGAAGAGGCCGAGGATCGGTACTTCGGGTGCTAAGAAGAAAGGGAATTGGAAGAAGCCAAGTATTTTCTTCACATTGACCTATTGGAAGGATAACCTGTTGCGTCACAACCTTAATGTGATGTACATAGAAAAAAATGTAGTTGATAATATTATTGGCACATTGTTGGACATTAAAGGAAAAACGAAAGACAACCTTGCAGCCCGTTTGGACCTACGGAAAATGAAGTTGAGACCTCAATTGCATCCGGTTACCACAGACCAAAACAAAACATATTTGCCCACAGCTTGTTTCACAATGTCTAAGAAGGAGAAATATGACTTCTTAAAGGTGATAAAGGATGTACGGGTCCCGGATGGGTACGCTTCAAATGTTTCACGTTGTGTCAAACTTGAAGAGTGCATTATTGTGGGTATGAAGAGTCATGACAGTCATATCCTCATGCAACAATTGATGTCGATTGCACTACGCGGATTCTTACCAAAGAATATTGTTGAACCTTTGATGCAGTTGTCTGGGTTCTTTAGGGATATATGCTTCAAAACACTACGAGTAGCAGACTTGGATAGACTTGAATCTTAAATCCCATACATATTGTGCAATTTGGAACAACGATTCCCACTAGGGTTTTTCACGTCGATAGTGCACGTTGTCATACACTTAGTTTGTGAATGTAGGCTTGGTGGTCCGGTACACTTTCGGTGGATGTATCCTGTTGAGAGGTATTACATATTGACATTTGTAATTTAATTTCCTACATCATTTTTGCTCTATTTGGTTATTTTAGGATGATTATGAATCTTCAGAAGATGTTTTCACATGTGTAGGTGCCTACATCGATACAAAATTAGCATTCGCAACAAAGCTGCACCGGAAGGTTCTATTGCAGAAGGGTACATATTGGATGAAATGTTGACATTTTGTTCGCGATATTTAGAAAATGCTCCAACAATCCACAATAGGCCTCCCAAGAACCCTGATGAATCTAGAGGGGCTGTCACTGATATCAATATTGGGGGAATCACACTAAAACAAGCACATCGATATATATTATTCAACTCTGATGAGTTCCTTCCATTGCGCACGTGAGTTGTACTATTAATTCTACATAATTCAAAGGAAATTTTCATATTATCACCATTATTGTAATGTTTACTATTTTTAATATTTATAGGTTGCACTTGGATACGCTAATGCAAACACACGCTACAAAACGACTATCGAATGAGACATTAAATAACAAGCATATAGACCTATTTTGTGAGTGGTACTGAGTCCATGTAAGTGTCATCTCATGAAGAACACTATAACTGGTGGTAGTACTTAATTATTCGTAAATTTTAATTGTTATACCAACCCTGCTAAACATTGATAATATCAGGTTGAAAATTTGGATGCAAACTAGAGAACTGAATTGGGGGATAAGCTAGTGTGGCATTCCAAAGGGCCGATGCAAACCGCCGAATCATTTAACCGATACGTCACTAATGGCATGTTGTTTTGAACACTTAAACATGATAATTGGCAACGAAGTCAAAACATTGGAGTAAGTGTATCCACAATAGACGGCCCTACTTACTACGGAAAGCTGACTAGCATCATTGAATTGCAATATTACGATGGAACTCGATATGTGTTATTCAAGTGTGACTGGGCATATATAAAAATAAATAGGGGCTACAAGGAGGACGAATTTGGAATCCCTCTTGTGAATTTCAATTGCCTAATACACACGGGTAATCGACTCAATGATGATCCGTTTGTATTAGCTTCTCAAGTATCACAAGTGTATTATGTTGAGGATGTAAGGCACCCAAATTGGTTGGTGGTTGTTAAGACAAAACCAAGACATGTGTTCGACGTTGGCCAAGGGGAAGGGCACGACGATGATTTTGGGGGATATTGTGAGAATGAGCCTTTTAACCTAAACATTAATCAAGACCCACTTGGTGTTTCAAATGATAATGTTGAGTGCGCTTGAAATGATGTAGAGGGCATCGAAGTGAATAATGGTGCTGAGTTTATGTAGAATAATCATATGCAATGCTCTCTAATTCTTTACATATTTTGGCAAGCTTAAATTGTAGTTATATGGTTCTAATGTTTTAAACGATTGTATATGTTCTCTCTTCTATACCATGTAACAACGTTGTTTTAATATGTAGGAAGACATGGCCCCCAATAAAAGATCAAGATTCCCGTTTTGGTCACGGACAGTGAAAGAACCATTACCACCTGTGCAACCATCTGTGGACACGGTCGACAACGAGACACAGAATCCATGCAGTTTCACTCACCCTGCTGCATGGGATACTCCACTTGGATTTCACAAGGCCTCACAAAATTTGGCCGACTTGCTAGGTATGTCAATGCCTCCATCCCCACCCGCTCCTGTGTGCGCGCCTGGAGCTTCGACCTCCACCCCTTGTCTAGAGGAAGATAGTGACCCATCAGAGATATCACCCTCTACAAGTGATGTACATGCACATCCATCCTCGTCCACCCACGCACAGGGGACACAGAGTAACACGGGTGGACCGCAGCTGCAACAACTAGGCCCTCATTAAGTGAGAACTATCAGTATGTTTATAAAATATATGGTATTAAAAACACTGGTTATTATGTTCTAAGAATGTATGTTATATTTGACAATTGAACTCATGTCTAACATCTTATGTTTTCAAATATAGATAGGGAGGGTATAATAAAGGTCATTTCAGTGCCAAAACCGTCTGATATTTGGCGGCTGGGAAAAGATGAAAGGGTCATGATTGAATTTAATAGGACAATTTAGTCAGTAGGTCCGGGCAGTGCGAAATTACGAAGAATTGCAGGGATGTTAATTAGAAGTGGACACTTTGCATGTTTGGAGGTGAAGGATTGGAGGACTGTGGATCCACAACCCAAAGAAGATATTTGGACTATTTTGATGGTAAGTATTATTGTTTTAATAGTCATGCATGTATTATATGCGTTTAATTTGTGATGTTTGTTACACTTGAATAAATTTAATTTTATGATATGTATTATTGTTTTAATAGTCATGCATGTATTATATGCATTTAATTTGTGATATTTGTTATATTTGAACAATTTTATTTTATAATATGTGATTCCAAATTTTTTGTAGACAAAGTTCTATGTGGAGACCGATCAGCAGCTAAGTGAAATTAAAAAGGTTACATTCCAAGACCTGAGAAGAAAAAGGAAGGATTTCAAGTATGGGATCAAGCAATCACTAAATTTGAAGGAATATGGAACACCCGATCAAGTCATTGAAGCGACGCCAAAAACCAATATAATCTCCCCAAAAACATTAAAAGTACTGGTTGAACAATGGTTCACGGAGGATGATATGGTAATTAACACTTGTCTATTAGCATATTTAATATCTATAAGCATTTCTATATCACTATGTTACTATTAATATATGTGTAGAAAAGGGCAGAAAAAAATATGAAAAGCCATGGTGAGCAGAAATTTCCACACTCCTCTAGGTCTAAGAGCTTCACACGTCTTGCTAAAGAAAGGGTACGTGTTTTTAGTCAGTTATTTTTTGATACATTTATTGTGGAGTTCTTTATATGGTATTGTTTGAATATGTAGGAAACGATGTCTGGGTATCCCAATAGAAGCCAATTATTTATGGTTACTCATGTAAAAAAGGATGGCACCCCTGTCAACGATGTCGCTGCGGCAAAAATGGTAAGTGCATGCATTTTAGTGGTAAATATTAGCTTATGCTTAAGTGGATAAATACCAAAAAATAATCTCCTAACTTATTTACAGGCCCAAATGAAGGAAATAATGGCGGAAGGGGGTCCGACCTCCACATTATGTGCACATGGGTCTATATCATGGGCACCCAACGACCCATACTCACAGGTCATGGGCCCAGAACGGCTTGGCCGTGTCCGCAGGGTGGGGTTAGGGCTTACACCAAGCAGAGGAAGGTATAATTCTTCAGGGGCATCCACATCAGCAAATCAGCCTCATCTTGTGAGTCAAGTTAATAAGTTGAAGCGGAGATTGGTCAGATCGATACCCAACATCAGGATGAGATGTATCAGATGCGAACGGACCATCAAAATGAGATTATTCAAATGCGGAAGATAATGGATGTACTTATGCGGGTAGGCCCTGCGCCGAACATTCCAGGCACAACATCTAGAGGTGACTTTTTATATATTAGTCTCATTAATATCTTTTTTGGCTAAGTTTAATTAATTCGTGTACAAATAGAACATCAAATGTAAAGGTGGTTTGCATTTGATACATGTGTGATGATGTTTTGCATGTGAAGGGGGCATTGCAGATAAGGATGACGCACAAGTGGGAGATAAAGGCGGGGGAGAGGGTATCAGGTGTAATTTCAAACATTCTTCGTGTGGTAGGGATGATGTAAAATATGTAATAAATTTTTTGAATTGGTTTTGTGATGTTGTACATGTACAAGAAATGAAATATGAAGATTAAAAGGGAGTTAGTAGTGAGGCAACTATAAAGGTACGTAGAATATGGTTATCTTGTAGTTAAAACAATATCTTATAGGTAACTTGCTTCTTCATTCTGTCCATTAATATTAATTTTTATTGTCAATGTCATTTATGATTCCCCTAACAACAACAACAACAAAAAAGAAAAAAAAAAGAAAAGAACGAAATCTGCTAGAGTTGCCCATGCTATCACTGTTTGGAGAATTCTATACAAATAAACTACATAAGTTTGAACTTGGGTACTCTTTAATGCATTAATGGGTTGAACAACAATGTGATGCACTTAGTTATAAGCATGTGTAACAAACTTTGATTCTTCAAGTTATTAAATTAATTTGGTTGATTTCCTTGAGCTTTGTTTGGGCCTGACTGGTTGAACATTACAAATTTTATCTTAGCTCTTGTGTTGTGAAGGGCTGAAAGCAATTTAGAAGTGAATTAATGTGGAG